>ML103271.1:18442-68741 GCA_003697995.1 Taxidea taxus jeffersonii
GAAAGGAATCCATCAAAATCCTTGAGGAGAACACAGGCAGCAACCTCCTCGACCTCAGCTGCAGCAACTTCTTCCTAGGAACAACTCCAAAGGCAAGGGAAGCAAGGGAAAAAATGAACTATTGGGACTTCATCAAGATCAAAAGCTTTTGCACAGCAAAGGAAACAGTCAACAAAACCAAAAGACAACTGACAGAGTGGGAAAAGATATTTGCAAACGACATATCAGATAAAGGGCTAGTATCCAAAATCTACAAAGAGCTTAGCAAACTCAACACCCAAAGAACAAACAATCCAATCAAGAAATGGGCAGAGGACATGAACAGACATTTCTGCAAAGAAGACATCCAGATGGCCAACAGACACATGAAAAAGTGCTCCACATCACTGGGCATCAGGGAAATACAAATCAAAACCACAATGAGATACCACCTCACACCAGTCAGAATGGCTAAAATGAACAAGTCAGGAAATGACAGATGCTGGCGAGGATGTGGTGAAAGGGGAACCCTCCTACACTGTTGGTGGGAATGCAAGCTTGTGCAACCACTCTGGAAAACAGCATGGAGGTTCCTCAAAAAATTGAAAATAGAGCTACCTTATGACCCAGCAATTGCACTACTGGGTATTTACACTAAAGATACAAACGTAGTGATCCAAAGGGGCACGTGTACCCGAATGTTTATAGCAGCAATGTCCACCATAGCCAAGTTATGGAAAGAACCTAGATGTCCATCAACAGATGAATGGATAAAGAAGATGTGGTATGTATATACAATGGAATACTATGCAGCCATCAAAAGAAATGAAATCTTATCATTTGCGACGACATGGATGGAACTAGAGCGTATTATGCTTAGCGAAATAAGTCAACTGGAGAAAGACAACTATCACATGATCTCCCTGATATGAGGAAGTGGAGATGCAATGGGGGTGGGAGTTAAGGTGGTAGGAAAAGTAAAAATGAAAGAAGATGGGATCGGGAGGGAGACAAACCAAAAGAGACTCTTGGTGTCATAAAACAAACTGAGGGGGGTGGGGGGGAGAGGGGTTGGGAGAGGGTGGTGGGGTTACATTATATGTTTAAATAAAGCTTAAATAAAAAGAAAAAAAAAGAAAGAGATTAATATTTGGTCTAGGATAAAAAAAAATAACATCAAACAGACATTTCAGAAGAGGGTGGCAAAGAGTACTCATGAGTGCTCTGAGTACATGTGTGTATTCAGAGAAGGGGCCTTAGGCATTGTCTACATTTGAGCATATTACTTTATAGTTAAGGAAAATGGAGTCCATAAAAATTGAGAACTGTTCTCCCCCTTTCGTAAGGCATTGCAATTCACTCAGTGTCAGTGGTGAAACTGGACATCCGAGACTTAGGTTTTCTAAATTGTTCTCTGAACACAACCTGCAGGTGCTTTTGATGCATAGAAATATAATTTTAGAAGGAAGGAGGATTTGATGTATTTGTGCTACTATTAATTGTTATTTTTTTAAGATTTATTTATTTATTTAACAGAGAGACAAAAAGAGAGAGATGGAGTGAGCACAAGCAGGGGCAACAGCAGGCAGAGGAAGAGGGAGAAGCAGGCTCCCCACTGAGTAGAGAGCCCAAAATGGGGCTGGATGGGGTTTGATCCCAGGATGCTGGGTCATGACCTGAGCCAAAGACAGTCTCTTAAGCAACTGGGCCACCCAAGAAATATTTCTTCATCATATTTCATGTTCCAATTGCTTTTTGCACATGATTTGTTTTTTTAACCTATTGGGACAGGCATAGTTGTCGTTTTCCCCATTGTTCAGATGAGGGAGCTAAAGTTTAGTTCAGATTTAGTGGTTTGCTCGTCTTACATCTAGTGAGTAGTAGAACAAGATTGAATCTAAATCTGATTGACTCAATAGCTCACGCTCTTAACCCATGATCTACACTATTAGAAAGGAAAGAGATAATCTTGGAAAAATGTCATTTTATCAGGGTTATTCATACAGCCAACACTTAAGAGGCAGGTCAAAATAGATGATGTAGACATTCTCTGCCAGGCTGGGGGCTTGGTTTCCATTTTATTACAGTACAGTGAAAATATCTGAGTCGGGCCCAGCACTTTATTGCCATCTGCCTCTTTCCCTTCTCTGTAAAGTGTGGGCAATTATACTTTAGCAAGATGTTTAGGAACTTAATTAATATTATTGGTAAGAGATCTTTAGATTAATGACCCAATTTTGTTCATAATAAACACATCTGGACCTGTTTTGCTGAGCTTACATGATTCTTAAAAGAAGAGATCTTATTCATAATAATCTATTCATTTTTAGTCATCATCATAATTAAATATTTGTTTTTGCACTGACTGTGTAAATATCTAGGCGAGGCACTGGTGGTTCTAAGACATCCTTCTTGTCTTCAACAAGCTTATATTTAGGGAGCTAAGAATTTCCAGTGTGTAAATAATAATTTTAAATAACAATTGACAACATTCAGATAATGGCAGTCATAAATGAAATGTGAGTTATTAAAATGGAACAAACACAATGTCTGTGTTGGCTGAGGGAAGGAATATTCTAATTAATGCCTTATCAAAAAATATTGATATTTTTGCTGAATGAGAGTACAACACAATACTTATTTCTTGTATTATTAAAATAGTATTTTATTAAATATGTTATTTTCAAAAGCAACAGTACATTTTATAATTTACTCAATTCCATACATTTAAAATCTTTTATTTGTAATTGAACTATAGTTGGTATACAATATTAGATTAGTTTCAGGTGTATAACAGAGTGATTTGGCAATTTCATACATTATAAAATGCTCACCATAAGTGTAGCAACCATCTGTCACCATACAAAGTTATTAAAAGATTTTTTACCATGTAACCTATGCTCTAATTTTCACCCCTATAACCTACTTATTTTGTATTTGGAAGTTTATACTTCTTAATGCCATATACTTATTATTAAGAGAAAATATAATTCTAATTTAGTATGTTCTATTTTATTGAAACTATAGGATATATTTAAATAAAAGCCACCAACCTAGAATGTCAGTTCAAGGCAAGGTTATTCACTGTAAAATGGGTGATACATCAATCAATAAGATTTTTGTGTTTTGCAGTACGGTAGTGGGAAAAGATTGAAAACAGGAGGAAATTACGTGTAATACTGTGTGATACTCATAAACAATAGTTGTGATCTTGTTTCAGGTTAGAAACTTGAAAAAAGAGAGAGATTATCAACAAGAGAAAGGAGTCTGGTAATCACTGCAAAATTTTAGCAGAATCTGAGAATGTATAGTCTCAAATATTTGTTTTCCAAAAATTTAAAATAAATTCTCTGCAAGGATGATTTTACTATAAACAAGTTATTAAGGTTTTGCACTATTACTCTAATTTGGGATCCTATTTATAATAGAAAAACCTTAAAAATAATTTGTTCAATTAACCCAATTCTGATAAATGTGGGCAAAATAGCAACCTAGATTATACATTTAATTTTGCATTCTTGAAGGTGGCAGTTAGGCCTTATACTTAGACCTTCATTTATTACCATTGTCTTCTAACTAATTCAAAGAAGTAACATAATTTGAAGATCACGATCTCTTGTGCATTGCTGCCAAATTACATCTCTTAGTTGGCAACCATTGTACTTATCGTTTCCAACATGAAAATGTGCTATTAATTAGATCACTGAATCAACTCCCCTGTTGAGAAAGAAAATGATCCCCAGAGAATACAAAGAAGACTAACCTGTCAGTGGAGCACATTTAATATGGGAATCAATTTGGAAGGAAATCATAGACCAACTCTACCCTGGCCACCCTTTTCTGGAATCCCTTAGAAATGGAAAGGTTGCCATTTTTAAGAAAGATCTAGATATTTTCATGCTTGAAGGGACCACGAGAGACAGCTGCATTTTTACAATTTGCGTATTTCCATTTTGGTATTATGTGCATTTAGCACACCATCATTCTTGTTTGCCTGTCTCCCCAGCTGGGAATGTGTGTTCTAAGAAGGCAAGGACCAAATCATATTAATCCCTGTATCTCAGCCTTTGGCACAATTTCTAGCATATTGCAGGGATTTAATAATTGTTTCTAATTAATGCCTTATTTCCTTATAATTTTTCAGTCCTGTGTTTCTATCTAAATAAACCATTGCTTAGAAATGGTTTCTTCACGTGAGATAATGCATATTGCCCATGACTACATTCTCACTTTTCTGATTCTCAGACTATGTAATTTTTCCATATCTATATAGAATATAGATATTTTTAAAAGATTTTATTTATTTATTTGATGGACAGAGATCACAAGTAGGCAGAGAGGCAGGCAGAGAGAGAGGAAGAAGCAGGCTCCCTGCTGAGCAGAGGGCCCAGTGCGGAACTTGATCCCAGTACCCTGGGATCATGACCTGAGCCAAAGACAGAGGCTTTAACCCACTGAGCCACACAGGCGCCCCTAGAATATATTTTTAGTTTATAATATAGTTCTATAATATATGGTTTACAATACATAGAGTGAATGATTACATGCTTTAAGAACAATCTTTAATCCAAGATTTCCTCAAGAGCTACACCCTCGTTAATGTCATCTATAGTACCAAAGTCAAGTTATGATTAGATCATCTGAAGGCAACTTTTCCTCAACCATGGATTTGCCAAATATGCCTCTCATAATTTTACTCATAGAACATGCTTGTTGTTACAGAAAAGAAAATGGGAGTTCTCTGTGCCTTATAAAGAGGGTTAAAACACAGTCATTAAAATTTAAAAATAAGATCAATGGCTAAATTCCAAGCCAATAAAAAAGTTACATGCTCTGCATGATTTTTAATGGCTATATAGTAACAAGTAGGATATTCAATTATGGTAATTTTAATATATTTGTTTTCCAATCTCCTTTGCTTCTCTTATTATCAGAGACAACATTATCAATTTAGCATAGTATTTTTCCATTTCAAAATTTCAAATATATGTATCTCTTCAAATCTTCAAATGAATACTGAGTATTATTTTAATTATCAGTAGAGATCTATTAACTTTATTTTCTCATGTCACAGAATCCTTGATCTAGAAGACTTGACAATATCAACTAGTTGGAGACCACGGCTTTCAGATAAATCATGATTATGTCCATTTTAGAGATCGGATACTAAAGATCAAAAAGATAACAGAGCTGGGAAAAGAAGAGAAATTAGATCTCATGGGGAACTTCTCCCACTCTTTTTCTTCACCTGAAAGTCTCTTCATTACCTATCTTGCCTCCCTCTGTAACCTCAAATACTCTTTTTTTTAATCTGTTCAAATACCTGTGATATTTTGTGTGAGGCTGTTTCTATCTAATGCCACTTCTCTGCCTTAGGCCTTCAGTCTTCTTTTTAATCAAACCAGAAGACAGAATGGAGTTTATGTTTCACAATTTATATTCCATTGTCCAAGATTCAGAAACACCTAGAACCAAGGTCCTAGACATTTTAAGTTCTTAATTTTATAATACCTTACATACTGGCAGTCAAAGGAAGATGGCTAATACTGGTGGTAATTTCAACATTAACCATCATTTCATAGGTATATATCACTTATAACATTGAAGAGAAAATATAAAGGATTGAAAACACTCATAAATTCTTTTGGAAGCTTCATATAAGTTTTTTTTACCTTGATTGAATCATGATGGCACTTTAAAATAGCATTCAAATATTTGTCTCTTTGATAAATACAAGTAATAAAATCTTTATTGTCTATGCATGCTATACATACAGGTGATGGTGATGTCTGTATCATGGCAAAAACAACGTACCTGAGGTGGTTTCATGTAAGCCTATAATGAATGGCTACTGAGGTCCAGAAAGGATAGAGTCCATCCCAAAATTAAGGAAAAGTTAATGGGCTTGGGTATGAGTGTCTGTACACATATAAGCACACACAGACCCACTGAAAACTGTTGTATTCCACATGTTCTCACTAAGCTGTTTGTCTGGAAAATTACTGAAAGTGTGATAAATTATCAGCAAAATATCCATGTTCTTAGCTCTGACCTTTAGGTTAGCAGATCCAGATATGTTTAAGCTCATAGTAACTAACTAGAATTAAACAAAATCAAAGAGAGAGAAGTATCATCCAGGATGTCTAAATAAAGAAAAGAACTTTGACCATGATCAGAAGACAGAATCCTCTTAACCTATCAGCAAGGCTATACAGAGTATCATATTATAATTATGGGAAATATGAAGTCAGAGCAAGAGGATTTGGTTGGATACTTCCCTTTGTGTGATCATGACATGCCAAAGACAATCACAACTTAGATAATGCTGAAAATATGCTGACATATTCTTGGTATTTTTTTCAAGGATCCTTGTTAGTTATCCCCTTATGTTAAAGATAATGCTTTCTTCCACATAGCAGACACTTTATATGCCCTGCTTATATCCTAGGATCTTAACTCTTTAGGAATCCTTCCTGACTTCTAATTACAAGTATGTTGGAAGCTTGTTGTGATGCTCTGCCCAGGCTTGGCAGGCTGGAAGTCCCAGGAAATCCTCAACCAATGAATGATACAGTTGGTGTATAAATACTGTAGCTCCTCTGTTTCACATTTTTGATAACTCTAAGAGGTAGGGGGGTGTGTATGTGTGTGTGTGTGTGTGTGTGTGTGTTTGATGTTTTCCTTGGTTACTATGGCTTTCTCCCAGGTTTAGGCTTTAGTTGCTCACTGTTTTAGCTGGTTTTCATGGTTGTCCATTTATTGGCTGTCTTCCTGTCTGGTCTCACTCCTCTACTTTCTGTCATCAGTTCCTACATTTTCCAAATAAAATACTTGCACTCATCTTTGCTCAGAGTCTACTGCCAAGTAATCTAGAACACATTGGAAAGGTAAGACATATATTAAAACATATATTGACTTGGATACCCAATTGGTCATATTTTTCTAGGAGTATACCCATATACCCTTGTCACCTCAACCTGCTATTTGAAAATATAATACTTAGAGTAGATTTACTTCTATAAATGAGTGATCTATCTTGTGACTTATTGATTTTTCCTAAATAAAAACATAGGTAATGACATTCATTCCAATTCTGATAAAGTTTCACTGTGAACCCCTATGTTTACTGCATCTTTCATACTACCTTCTTTTTTTCAAGTATTTATACTCAGGGTCTCAGGTGTGAGCCCACTTAATTTTCCCTTTTCCAGGAGGCATAAGCCCTATGTCCTTTTGCTAAACTTCCATACCTTTGTGAGTAGCTTTCTAGAGTCCTCATCAGTTGGGCCTCCCTCAATATCTCGCTTTCAAGTTTTTTCTACCTCATGCCCAGCTAACTGATCTCTTCTTTCAGTTTCTCCATCTAAACCCAAAAATTCTTGTTTTCTGTCCATAAATTCCCAAAACTCATTTAGTCTAACCCCTTTGATCAGGGAAGAAATGCCAGGAATTTTATGAGATAATTTAGCTATTGCACAAAGATGACACACACCAGGAAGACATGGAAGTGGATGACTTAGTGTGTAAGGTTCACTTTAAGACTTAATTAGGGGAAAAGGCTAATCACTGAATTGGTAAAGATAAAGCTTTTGGAGAAATTCCATTAGAAACAGTCTGGTGTTCAAGCCAGTCAGGAATGAAACAATAGAAACCTGGGGACAATGGATAGATCTCTGAACCTGGTTGGCCTTGAGAGCCATGGCACATGCCCTCTCCTTCCTTTAACCCAGATTAAGGAAGGTTGGGAAGAACAGTGGCCATTATGATGGAGGAAAAAAAGGATAGCTTTCAAGGTGAGAGAGCAGGAATTGTGGAAATATTTAATTGGTTCTCTCAGCTTCTATAATTTTTACTTGAGCTGGCATTAACACAATTTTGGCTTCTATTGGCTGGTATATTGATAGGTAAGACCAAAAAGGAAAAAAAATAATGCTGCTTTTTAGGAGTTTATTTTAATAATTAATCGATGTTATATAAATATAATAATAAATGAAATTTTTATTATTAATGTAGAACTTCTCAGTCAATCAGGATAACCCTGGTATTGAGGGGACATTGACCCCATAATGCCTAATATAATGTAGCCTATAATAATAGGCCTTGTGTTAAAATGTAAATACTTATGTAGGTTTATCTAAAAGATGCATTTAATATTGTGAAATAGTAAATATCCCAGAGTCAATTACTTCTAGGCATGAGACATTGCTCCCCTGACCACACCTCCATCTGCCTATCTGTCCATCCCTATGAAGTGCATGTATGTGCACACACATCCATCTTGGTATATATTATGCTAACTGAATATCATAATGAACTATGTCTTCTACTTTTATGATACTTTAAATACCACAGGTGCATAAAAACAGTTGTGGAAGAAGATAAGTACACAACTTAAATAATCTGATATATTTCTGGGATTCCTTAAAACCAGAATCAATAGATACAGTATAAAATGACATATTAAACATATTTATTTGCCCTTAAACACCAATTACTCTAAATTCCATTCTTGCATAAAGTTAGTTTACTGGAAAACTCAATTTGTATATTAACTAAAGTTATACATTAATTTAGTCTATAAAATCACTTTTACTTAGCTTCAGTTTAATGTTTTCTTTGACTTTTATGAGGTTCTTAATAAGAAAGAACCAGATAAAAATTGTTTCTAGGGGCGCCTGGGTGGCTCAGTGGGTTAAAGCTTCTGCCTTCAGCTCGGGTCATGATCCTGGGGTCCTGGGATGGAGCCCCGCGTCGGGCTCTCTGCTCGGTGGGGAGCCTGCTTCCTCCTCTCTCTCTGCCTGCCTCTCTGCCTACTTGTGCTCTCTGCCTGTCAAATAAATAAATAAAATCTTTTTAAAAAATTGTTTCTAAATTTGTTATGAGTCATTGTCAATGCCATCTTAAAAGGTTTTATATAAGAAACTTCTCTTATAATTTACTGCCCAAAAATATGACTTTTGTAAAAATGTAACATTCTTCTCTGTTACATGTAATTGATGTATTTCCCTTTTTGCCATTCCTTTATGGGAGCTCAAAATTCTAAATTCATACAAATTACAATGTTAATATTAGTCTTCTTTAAAGAAGAAGATAACAGTAGAAATGTTGTTTATAAGAAATGATTTTGCAATATTTTTCACAATGTTAACAAAGCAAACCTAATGTTATGTTAGAAGTTAATAAATCTTTCTTGATTGTATTGATAAGCTCCTGCCTCTGACGGAGCTGTTACCAAGTGTCTTGTTTGAGTCTGTTGCACAACAAAACAATAGCATTAACCCAGGTGTCGTGTTTAAAAACTTTCATTCATCTTAGTGGGAAATTAATTTTAAGCTTACTTGTAACCATTTAGAGATTTACACTCCTAGGTTACTTGTCCAATATGCCAATATTCTGCTTGAAGAACTGAAGCTTAATTATAAGGCTTCTTGGATGTTAATCTTCATTATTTAATGAGTCCCTAGTCTCAGAAGCAGGGCTTTCTGATTGGCTGCTTCAAAAAGACTAAAAGACAAATGTGGAAGAACAAAGGTAATCGTCAACAATTTCCCAGTTGATTACTTATAACATTATAACACTTTTTTCCAGCAATTACATAATATTTTGAAACAAATAAATGATAATATTCTACTTTATTCCTGACAAAAACCTTTATTAAAATAGGTAGTATCTTCATTAATACTATATACACACACACACTTTAAATGCTTGTTCGTGAGAAAAAGAGTAGATTTCTCAACTGAGAAACATTATATTACTGTTACTGTCCAAAGCAGTTAGTCAAGAGAATGAAATTCTAAGTGAAAATATGGAAAAGGAGTGACATTATTATTTTAAATTGATACATAAAAACATTAAAATAAATAAAAACCATAATTAAATCTTCAGTGTATTGTCCAGACATCTTTTTTTTTAAAGATTGATTGATTGATTGATTTGTCAGAGAGAGAGAGCACAAGCAAGGGGAGTAGCAGGCAGAGAGAGAAGCAGGCTTCTCACTGAGCAAGGAGCCTGATTCAGACCTTGATCCCAGGACCCTGGGATCATGACCTGAGCCAAAAGCAGACACTTAAGCAACTGAGCCACCAAGGCGTCCCTGTCCAGACTTATTCTGAAAGTCAAAAAATTAAAAAATACCCCTTACTTTTTATGTATCATCACAGTTGATTCGAGGCGGTGTTGCAATACCGTTTGTTTAAGATAATATTTAGTTTACAATATCTACATCCACTCCCAAGAGGAAATATGTTACACCTTTTCCTGTTTTTCATTTTTCTGGTGTTTAAGTTTCCAAATAATATGTTAATTGACTTCTTGATTGATCTACCATAGATATTACTGATTGCAACTTTCTATAATAGATGATGATTACCTATATCACCCCTACTTTCTTCTCCTACATTTTACCAATGGCAATATAACACTATTTTTGGTAATAGCTTTCTGCTACAATTTTAAATATCATATTTACATTTGTGTGTATGTGTGTGTGTATTGAACAGAAGTAACATATTTTGACTTCCTTAAGAAGGAATTAGCTTTCAGTTTCCCTATCTTCTTGACCTCTTACATTTGCACTTCTGTCATCTGTTCACAAATTGCTACACTGCTAAGTCTGATGCTATTTAAATGCATTGCATAAACCACTTTATGTGGAATTACTCGCACACATATACATGTATGTTGTGTAATTACTAGCAGGATGTTTCACCATGTTTAACTGTGATTATATCTGGTAGTGGTATTTCACATGATTTTTTAGTAGTTGATGATTTGAAGGAAACTTTACAACAGTGTATTTTTTATGTCAAGCTTTATAATTCTATATCCATAGGCCTGGTCTGAGTCATTTTTATATCATCTGCGCCTCTACTTAACATGTTTAGTCTTTCTTTTCTTTTCCATCTTGTTGAATATATGGAATACAGTTTTAGTATTTAAAAATTTTTTTTTGCCTACTAATTGTGTGTGTGTGTATGTATTCATATATAGTCACACTGTGCCATGTAGGAGGCAGTTTTGGTTGCCTGATTTTTCTGCTTATTCTACAGTGTTTTTTCCTTCTTTTCATGCCTGATAATTTTTTAATAGATAGATGGCTGTTAATGTGATTTTTATCCTTTTATGTGATTTTTATATCTCACACAAAAATGTATGTATTTATATGTACTACATATATTTTGTATACATAAGTATATGTATAAAATATATAATATATAACACATTATATTTATATGTATTCAGAGATATTAACTATATATATGTAGTATAATCTATATCACACAAGAAGCTATGTATCATCTATCTATCTATATATTTATTCTTTTTCGGTTCGCTAGAACTTTGTTCTGGAATACAATTAAGTTATTTGGAAACAGCACAATCCTTACAGATCTCCCTTTGATGTTTGTAGACAGGTCCTAGAGAGGTATGGTAGTAGTGACTATAACTACATCAAAGCACAAGATGCAAGGTGTTGATACAAGAAATGGTTGCATCAGAAAGATTCTGTGAGCCAAGAGGGCCTAAAACTCAAGTGTCTCCATCGTAGAGAAGGGTATCAACCATTTCATGACAAAAAGCATCCCAGTAAGCAGTATTGATATTTACAGTGGGGGTCAAGTGATCCTCTGCGTTTCCCACTGTGCCCATGGACTCCATATCATTGGCCTACTTCTCATCTTTGTCAGTCATGGCAAAGGCCACATTGAAGTGGTTTTCATTGGCAGTCACTCATTTAACTTCATGAGCATCAGATGAGAAAATAGTTGCTCCGACTTAGAAATACTATTTTTCATCCACTTTAGGACAGCTGGCTGCACATACAAGTTACTCATTGGGATACCAGTAAGCTCTAAATCTTAGAAACATGTATATCACGAAGATGGGATCATCAGGGTCTGCCATGCATAACATATTTGTAACAAGTTTGGTCAAGATTGGGGCTTGACTCTTAGTTTTCTTGTTGTGCCAGGTCTAGGGGAAGTGGGGACAAATAGAGTTGGCTGCAGCAATTGTGCAGATATTAATCATGATTAGAAGCTCCAATAGATTATCATTGATTTTGCCTCAACCACTGAGCAACGTAAACATCCTGCTGTCTGTGCACCCTCTTCCCAATCTCCACACTGGTCTCTTAGTTGCTGAATTCTTCAGTTAACACTTTGCCTAATTCCATTCCCAAGGAGTATGCAATTTTCTGAGATGAATCGTGGTATGAGTCACAGCTAGATGTTTTGATATTTGGCATTTTGACCACCTACCTTGGCAATGTTTTACTCAGGTAACACTGCTTTTGATGCAGACAAAACCAAAGTCATACCATACACTATGATTGTTTTTCTATTGTTTTCTACTTATATCTTGACCACATAATTATCATCTATTGTGAATTTAAGTGGCATATTACTATCATATCTCTTTTTGCTTAAATTTATTTTTCTTTGTTTTTAATTGATTTTAGACTTAGGTAAAAGTTACACAAATAGTATGGAGAATTCCAGAACCTCATTTACCCAGATTTTCCTATTGTTAACATCTTACATACCCATTGTACAACAATCACAATTAAGAAATTAACACTGATTCATTATTACTAGCCAATCTACAAACTTTATTTTAATATGTTATTTTTATTTAACATCATTTTCTTTGGTTTCTTAATGCCTTCCTTTTTCATGCATTTTTGGCATACTTAAGAACTTTTAGATGATGTTTAAGGACTTCCACTTGATTGATAAGATTATAAAAATCTTTGACATTCCCTCTCTTTGTCCTCTTAGAAACCTCCCTTCTTCATCTCCCATTGCGACTAAATTCTCTCTAGGCCTATGCACATCAGGTCATCCTACAACTTGTCTTTATTGATCTCCTAATTTGTACACATTATTTCCTGAATACCCATAGTATCTTTTTTTTTTTAAAGATTTTTTATTTATTTACTTGACAGAGAGAGATCACAAGTAGGCAGAGAGGCAGGCAGAGAGAGAGAGGAGGAAGCAGGCTCCTGCTGAGCAGACAGCCCAATGTGGGGCTCGATCCCAGGACCCCGGGATCATGACCTGAGCTGAAGGCAGAGGCTTTAACCCACTGAGCCACCCAGGTGCCCCACCCATAGTATCTTTTTTAATGTGTCTATTTTTTGCCTTTATTTAGGTAGAACAAATTTTAAATAATTTCAGAAGGAAGAGTTAGGAGGTAAATTGTGATTTCTTTCACATCTGAAATTACAGTTATTTTTACCCTCATATTTGAATTATTATTCATTTGGGTATAGAATTCTAAGTTGAAATTTATCTTCCCACAGAACATTGCAATTTTGTTTTCTTTCTCCCAATACCCATTGTTGAAGATGGTAACTCTGATACCAGCCTGATTCTCATTAAGAGACATATTTTTCTTTCTGGAGAGCTTTCAAATATTTTAAGTCTGCGTTTGAAAGTTTATAATAATATGTCTACTTCTGGTTCTTTCTCATTAGTTGTGCTGGACACTTTCAATTTAAAGTTTTGTGTCCTTTGGCCTTGGGCAATCCTTTCCTAATTGTTATTTAATTACTTTCTGGAATTCCTAATAGATTGATTATAGAATTTCCGGACTAATCCTTTATACCTTTACAATAATTTTTACTTACATTTTCTGATTTCTGTTGTTCAACTTCTTGATTATTGATTTTTCTCCTCAAACCCATTCATCAAATTTTTTATTTTTTGTAATCACATTTTTAGTTTGTAAAGTTTGTCTCTCATTCTCTGTGATTCCTTTTCTACTCATAACATCATATTTTTTGTGTGTTTGTTTCATGATTGTGGTATCTTCTTAAATATTTCTGATCGTACCATTTAGAAATTAAAACAAAACCTTGTATTTGTTAAATTATGTTTCCTCTGAAATTTCCCTTTTGTATTCTAGAATTTCATCAAATTTCTCATGATCCTTATCAGATTATTCATAAATAAGAAGGAAATGAGGGGCTCTCTGGTAGCTCAGTCAAGTAAGCATCTGCCTTCAACTGAGGTCATGATCTTGGGATCCTGGGATCAAGGCCCATATTGGGCTACCTGTTCAGCAGGGATCCTGCTTTTCCCTGTCCCTCTGCCTACCATTACCTCTGCTTGAACTCTCTGTCAAATAAATAAATTAAATCTTGGAAGGAGGAGGAGGAAATGAGAGAAAATCTGCTTGTCCTCTGGCAGACTTCACTACCTCAAGAGTTGTCACTGAGTCTGCCATTGGCCACTTGCAGCCTGTAATGGAAATGCTATTTCTCTGTGTTCTCCAGATACACTTCAGCTGCCCTACTTCCACACATAGTTTGCTCACTTCCTTTAAGTAAAACATTTGTTCTGTGCACAGAGGTGGAAGAAGTGGGAATTCCATTGTTATGTTTATGACTTTCCATTAGGCCTTATGCTATCAACCCCTTACTCATCCCCCTAACCCCTCTTCCCAGTCATACTTTGCCCTTGCAAATCCCAGGTTTTTCTCTGGAGCTTATGGTCTCCCCCTCTGGCTCTGGAACCCTCTGCAAGGATCAAGCAGTGGATCCCACCTGCTTCATGAATCACCAGTCATCCGTCTGCTTTCCACTTTCTGGAAATATGTGGAAATTATTTATCCACTAACAGACTTTCCTCCAGCTTGTTTTTATAAATTATGAGCTTATAACTTTAAATTGTTATATAGTATTATCATAATTGGATCCTAGAGAAATCATTGTGTGCTACAAATCAACCATCTGGACATGAAAGCCATAGGTTTGTGTCTCCAAAACAATATCGCTACAGCACTAAGGTAAGTAGACTGAGGATAAAGAAAGATAAATGTCATGATTCACAAACCTGTACCCCTGATGTAAATAATACATTATATGTTTAAAAAGGGGGGGACCTCTTAGGAGTATTTTGTTAATGCAGTGATGGAGTTAACAAGAATTCAGTGGTGTAATGATGGAGTTAACAAGAATTCAGTGGTAATGAGCAAAGAGAGGAAGGGGTGTATTTGAGAAATAAAAGAATACAGAATAGAATTTAATGTCAGAATAAATGAAGTGTATTAGTTTGTTATTGCTGCCATAACAAAGTGCCACAAATCTGGCAGTTAAAACAATACCCATTTATTACCATCTCATAGTTGTGTAGGTCAGAAGTCCATGGGGCTCCACTGGGTTCTTTGCCTCTGAGCTCATGAGGCTGAAATCAAGGTGTTCAGCAGGACTGGAGACTCTAGGAGAGAATTGTTGCTGGGCTCATTCAGGCTATTTACTGAATTCTGTTCTGTGTGGCTGTATGACTAAGGTCCCTGTTCCTTGCTGAATGTAAGCTGGGGATGTCCTGGAACTTCTAAGAGCATCCCTTTGGTCCCTCCACATGGCCCCCTGCATCTCAGAATTGTAGTGTGTTGGATTCTTCTCACACTGCTTCATGTCTCTGACTGACTCTTCTGCCTTTCTTTTCTATTTTATAAGGGCTCATGTGATTGCATTGGTTCTACCAAGATAATCTCCCTTTTTTAAGTTCAGCTGATTACTAATCTTAGCTCCATATGCAACATCCCTTCACAGAACTTCCTAGATTAGCATTTGACTGAAAAATTAGGGGACGGGGATCTTGGGCGAGTGGGGGGTCTTTAGAATTTCTCCTACCACTAGGAAGATAACTGAAAGCTAAGTATAGGAGATGACTTGCAGATTTCTAGTTTGGATGATGTCACTTAATTAGGTTCCTCAATGTGTATGCTTGAAGGATCCTTCATCTTACACACACACACACACACACACACACACTCAGTATTACAGATGAGGAAGACTGCCACATGCAAACATTTTAATCTTAGATAGATTGCTACCCCCTGAGTTGTTACCTACTTTTCACCCCAATTAAACTAGGACAGGAAAGGCATAATAGAAATATAAGAAAATAAACAAGCAAATAAACAAGGTTTTAAGCTTTATAACCGCTCTATGGCTTTCTCTAATCTGGCCCCTCCCCTAAGGCTCCTTAGAATTGTAGAATTAAAGGGCATATCCCAAGCAGAAAGCACTCCCAGAGACAATCAAAGGGAGAAGAGAAAATGGTGTGGGTACGAGATTTAAAGTCCTCCAACAGCTACCAAGGCCTATTAGAGTCTCTTGTAGCTCTTAGAGAGTGATCTACTGTCCTTTGCACTCGGAAGGTAAGTATTCTACTCCCTCCACTCAGTCTTCTAATTTTCCTCTCTCTCTCTCTTTCTCTCTCTCTGTCTCACCTCACATAATAACCTAGAGACTATCAAGCATTCTTCCTGGGGTGGATGGACTGACAGGAAGGAGAATGAAAAAGGGTGCATGAGAACAAAAAGAAGAAAGAAACTAATGTTGCATAAATAGACATTATTGACGCATGCTTTCTTTTCTACATAATTATATAGTTTCCTTTAAAAAAGAAAGACAAAGACAAAAGTAGGTCTATACTACTTTGGAATTCAAGAAGTTGCCACTGTATGTGTGTGTGAGTGTGTGTGTGTGCACGTGTAAATTAACATTGTGTCCATAGATTTTTTTTGGCAAACCCTGTAAAACAACATATCTGGTGGGCTTTGAGAATTGTTCAATAAATTGCTTTCTGTAAACCAGATATTGTATTTGGTAAACATATAAAAATAAGGCCTGTGCTTTCTCGAACAATAGTACCTTTGCTTTTCGCAGAGAAAGTCTCCCCAAAGAACCTGCCCATGCCAAGACACAGCCCTCTCTGTGGACATGAGATTGCTGTTCTCTGGATGTTTTTAACAGGGCTAATTAAGTTCATTCACAAATCCTCTTTATTAAAGATTTCACACTGAAATATCTCTAAACATGCAACAGGGCACTATTATTGAAAAGTCTTTGTTTCTAATCACAATACCAGGGTGATAATTAAAGACATTAGGAAGTGCCCTCATGTGGGTAAGGATTAAGAACACCCTCTCTATGTGTTGAAACCCTGTGAGGGGACATACTTGGGGAACAATACTCTATCAGCACAGATCCTAGGAATGCTCTTTGTCAAAGTCTAGAATCCAGATGCTATATTGTGAAATTCATAAATATCTTGCTACTTAAGCTTTTTTGTTAATGCTATTCAGAATATAAATACGTGCAGATTATGTGACAGAGCCGTACTTTGAACAATGCTCTGTTTACAATTGCCAACTAATTTCTCAGAAAAAAAATCAATCAGTTAGGTGTTTGAACTGATCCTTGTGTTATTACTTAAAAAGTGCTACATATGGACGATGCTACAATACTTGCCTTGGGAGAGCTATTGTTGAAAAATTAGTGTGCTAGATCACATGAAAATATCACAAAGCCGTTTCTTGAAAGATTAAGAGAGGACAAATAAAATGTATCTTAATTGGAATTTGCTGGTGGATTTTACAGGCCTCTTGTAAAGTCGTCTTTTCCTCAGTTTTTAAATAGAGGAATTTTGTTTTGATACCTAAGAATTTCAGACCAGGCATTTTCTCACGTTCTCTGTGAAGTCAATTTAAAAGTACATTAGCAGTACATGTGGATTTAGTCAGGGAATCAAGATGTGAAATTTTGAACATATTTCTCCAAAGGTAGACTCTTCAAATGATGACTGTGAAAGTAATTTATTCCAGCCAAACACACTTCCACATATTGTTAACAGGCCTATGTGCTTCAACTCATTTAACAGCTTTTTAATTCAGTAGTTATTCAGATTTAATAGAGCCATTTCTTCATCATTTTGCATTTAGTGATAAATGGTGCCAGAATTTATGATAAATTAAACTGCAAAGGACCATGTTAAAGTTATCTTAAGGGTTTCACATAAAAGGAATCAGCACCTATTTTGTTCAGAACAGCCACCTGAAAGTTCACGTGGTGAAAAGAGCTTCTGACTGGGTATAAACTATGAGCTCCATTTGAAAGTTAAGTTTTAATTATACTTTTCCCTCACCACTTACCAATGGCAGTGGCCATCCAGCTGGGGGACTGGCAACACGGATGCTTTAAACTAGGGGTCCTTTCTTGTTTTAATATTGATTTAACAAGTGGAAGAACATTCATGTGGAAGCTTTGATGAAAATCCTTACATAACAAGCCACCAGATACAGGGGGCAACTTTGTAAAAGTTTGGTGAAGGGATGAGGCATCAAGGGACGATGGGAGAGATAAATTGGGCAGGGCCAAGTGGTGGGAGAGAGGAGAGGTGTAGTTGGACAGCCCTGCCAATTACTAGCCCTATTATCCTTTCTGTTTCCTACTAATGCACTCGCTTAACAGCTACCACAAAGGGAGATGAGGAGCTGAATTCACAAGCCTCTCCCTTTTCCCTTTTTCCCATAGGCACATTTTGAAAATGAAAAAAAAAGAAAAAGAAAAAGAAAAGCGATCCCTTGACTAAAGTAATGGAAATGGTCTGCAACCATTAACTCTACAATTTTCCAGACATGTTAAAATGTATAAACCAGCTTAATTAGAATTTTTTTTTTTCCCTAAGCATCTGTAGCCACAGACAGGCAAGCTGGGCTGGTTAGTCAAACAAGGGGCACTCTCTCAGGATAGAGATCAGGAAGACACCATGCAAATGGAAAAGTCTGTCCTTAACATTAAAAACCTTTAGGTCACTCTTGATAATCAAAGAGAGACCAGGGAGAACCTGCCCACAGCACGTTCCTTTGAACTGAAAGATATGCTTCTGCTCCCCAAACAGCTGTGAATAACATACTGTGTCCATAACTCTGCAAGCAAACCATTTGTGAGTGAGGAGTGCAAAGCGCATTTCTTCATTTGGGAAAAGTGCACCCTGACCATTCACATTTGAGTTTCCTGAGTTAGAATTTTCCTATGACTTCATGATTGTTTATCTGCTGTTGTTTTATTCATCTGTTATGGAGCACTTTTATTGAGAACCTATTATGTGAGGGGTGCTTGGCATACACAAGTGTAAGACGGTCTCTTCAGCGGAGAAGCACCCACACGGGTTTATGATAATAAGGAAAGATTGAAGGAAATTCTGCTCTCACCACACAGGCAGAATTCATTGCAAACTGACTCAGTGTTTAGCCACCAAAAACAACATTTGTTTGATACAGGAAAGTCTAGAAACTTTTGGAAAGTAGCCTAATACTCATCAACCTTACCCTGTACCTTTGCTAGGCCTCTTGTCTTGCTGTCAAAGTTTGAGCACGTGTTCCTCTGTGTTCAACTGTCTCTCTATGCATCTCTACTTGTCGCTCTTTATATGACTTTCACAACAATTATTAGGTGCTACCTCTGTGCCAGGCACTATATATACCTTGTCCTATTTAGTAGAATTTTTTAAAAAAATAGTGGATTGGGAGTCCAGCTGCTCTGATCACAAAACTAGAGGTAAACCACTTCCCATGTCTGCTTGAACTCTTCAGAATGAGGGGAGTTTGCTCCAAAGCCCTATCTGGCTGTAATAATTTTATAATATCGTGATTCCTTATGCCTTTTCTAAGTGCTTCGTGAGGGCAAAATTAATAAGTATTTTTTGTTAACTCTCTCACCCCCTCTGCTCTATGGATACCTGATAAGAAGAAAGGAATTGAATTACAGACTACTTTAAAAAAATGAACTTCATTTTCAGCAGATGGACTAGACTTGCAGACTACAAATGTACTAGTTCTTTATAAAAAGCCATAAAACCATATGTGTATAAAAACACTTTTCCCAGACAGAAATATTTTTTATTTCTTTTTTTAAAAAAAAGATTTTATTTATTTATTTGAGAGACAGAGAGAGCGTGAGAGGGGGAAAGGGTCAGAGGGAGAAGCTGACTCCCTGGAGCTGGAATCCCAATGTGGGGCACAATCTCGGGATTTCGGGATCAGGACCTGAGCCGAATACAGTCGCTTAACCAACTGAGCCATCCAGGCGCCTGAATTTTTGATTTCTTAATAATTCCCAAAAGGTCTTTCTTTGGCTGCAAATTTTTAAAAGATAAATATTTAGCTTCAACAGTATGATTTTAAGCCCCTCAAAATAGAGGTACTCCGAAGCTCCTAAAAATATTTGTAGCTATAATGAAAATGCCCATTTTAGGAGCATCCATATACATACTTAACCTGAAAGAGCACACTGAGGATTTCTACTCATTAAATTTCCCGTTGCACCATTCAGAGCCACTTGTCCACCTTCTTGTTGTGTATGCTGCTTGTTATCTTTTTTTCCTGGGCAGTTTATTCCGCAAAGGGCAATTGCAAAAGAGTTGGAAGCGCTTTTTAGTGCTCGGCCATTCTCTAGCTCAAGTTCATGCCCCTTGGTTCTCATATTTAACAGAAGCTCAGATAGCCTGCAGCATCTGTCCTTTTGGCTCCCTTCAGGATTGTGTACAGTTCTTTGTCCTATCGTCATTTCTCAAACCACAGAGTTTCTTTAAATAGCAGCTCTGTCCCGGTAGAATTATGGGGAACTATCGTGCTATAATTTGAAGAATATTCTGCTTCAAAGTGGATGGTCCTAATTGACTAAAATATTTAAGACGCATGTTTTATTGTGTTTCTGTTAAGAGGACTTGGAATATGGCCACGTTTCTGCAAGGAAATTAAAAAAATGAATATGGTTTCTTTTTGCCCCTCTTTGGTTAGTGTGATCAATTTCATAGAGGAAGTAATAATAGGGCCTTCCCCCAGATAATCAAAACACAAACCAGCAAATTGGCCACCTTATAAAAGGCACACAAACAAACAAACTGAAAAATTTGGCCACTTATTTATAAAAAAAAAAGTGGTACCGACAGATATTTTAAAATAGCAGCATGTTGGCATATTCCAAATAAATGATAAATACATGCATACAGGCATCCTCCATAAATGAATAAATAAATAAGCCACAGTTTATGTCTCTCATTATGTTTATCAAAGAGAGAAATTCAAGAAACATTAAATCCACTCTTACTTCATTTATCTCTAGATTTAGAAAAACTGTCTCTCTGTAAAGATGATAATTCTAAAAGAGCTTCATTAGTATTGCATGCCATTTTGGGACTTAAAGACAATCTGTCTCTATAATAGTTGTTTAGATTTTAAGGATCAGTAAACTGTTTCCAACTTTACTTTTGACACATGTGCCAAAAAATATCTATAGAAGATTAAACAATGTTTCACTCTTCATCTAGAGGCTGTGATGAAGTATCCTCAGATCTAAAGCAAGTTCCTTTTTCCATGTTCAGTTTTTCTGAAGGCACATTTGTAAATGGAAAATTCTTTTGAGATTCTTCCTGTTAAGCCTCAGAGTCTTCCTTTTACAATGAATTGCAAAATGCCATTTAACTTCAAGGTTTCTCATCAGGCAACTGCACTACTACCCACCTTTTTATTGACCGCCTTTCCTTGGTTTTTTGTTTCACCAGCAAGATTCTCACCTTGCTGCACATTCTTTCAACTTGGCCATCAATATATAAAGTAGAGAAATCTTTCTAACTCCTGATGCTTACAGCTGCATTCCACTTATCTCTTTCCATCCTCGGAGGGAAGCTCTATCTGAACTGCTTCAAGTGGCTGTTGATGGTGTCTTTCCTGCTGTTACATGGAAGCCTGTTTTGAATACTATCATTGAAAGCGTCCTGAAGCTCCGTAAAGGGCTGTCAGGCTGGATGAGCTATGTTTATGTTTCTTTGCTTCAGTATCTCTCTCTCCCTCCCGGTTCTGTCCTCTATTTTTCCTTTCCTTTCACATTTATGACAATGAAGTTGGTAATATTTCGACAGGATTCTCAGAAGGCTGTATTTGAATAAATCTGAATATGTTTTGGTCTTGACTCTATGTTCTAATTTATATAAATTACTGTTGTTCTTAACCAACGTCATCATTAAATATATATTTTGTTTAGACATTTATATACACATGTTTGTAAGATATGTAAACATGTATACACATTTAAGAATAAAGCATATATTTAACATGTTTCAACTAAATGTGTGTATATGTATATATGTGTATGCTTATTTACATATGTGTAGGTATACATTTGTGTATATGTGTGTTTTATAATGCATGTGTATGTATATACACATATACATATGTGTGTGTATGTGTCTATTTCTTTCCTTGTAGGAAGAATGTATTTTTAATCAAAATTAGTCAATCATCTCTACTAAATGTCAAGAAAGTGCTTCATACAGCAAGTGTTAAGAAATATATAGTATATGAAATAAATTGATAAAGTACACGATCTGTGTACATATACACAGATATGTTTGCGTATTTCATTGTGTTGTGTATTATTGTGGTATACATGTATATATGTATGTATATATGTATAGGCATGTGTGTGTGTGTGTGTGTGTGTGTGTGTATAAAATATAAAATAGAAGCATGCAGGTCCTTATTTTCTCCAGTTGGAATTCTAGTCTCTACTGATCCAATCATGTATTTCAATACACTTGTGTAACTTCTTCAAATCTCTTAACCTCTTTCATAAATCCCAGCGGAGCCAAAATTGGACTTGCAATAACACCCGAAAGATGCATAAAACACAGCTGCTTTACTTTCCCCTTTAGCCAAGTTTTGGCTGAAGAGTTTTAAATAATCATGGAGTAAATAGATTCGTTCCTTTGTGGTTTTCATTCCACAGCAGTGTTTAATAGGAAGTTACCATGGTGTGGAAATAGTAAATAGAAGCTCTATGAGGAAAAAAGAACACATACTGAGATTTTTCTCAGAAGCTGCTCCCATATAAATGAAGACATTAGTATTCAAGGTATTTTTGTTCCGAGACTGATAAGTTTTTTGGTTATTTCGTATGCTAAAGACAATGGTCCTTGGACAGTGTATTAAAAATATCTGATTGATCAATACATGTATTAATGATGAAAGTTATTACTGAATCCTTCAACAAATATCCTTGTCTAATAGCTAGACATCTTGGTGTCAGATCCATGTATCAGGGTTAAAAGAGTTTTGCTGGGGCTTGTATGATGTTGGGATATAGAACAGAATCATTTAGTTGAAAAGGTGCTTGCTGGGACGCCTGGGTGGCTCAGTTGGTTAAGTGGCTGCCTTCAGCTCAGGTCATGATCCCAGTGTCCTGAGATCGAGTCCCACATCGGGCTTCTTGCTTGGCAGAGAGCCTGCTTCTCCCTCTGCCTCTGCCTGCCACTCTGTCTGACTGTGCTCTCTCTCTAACAAATAAATAAATAAAATCTTAAAAAAAAAGAAAAGAAAAGGTACATTGTTTTCAACCCAATTTTCTTTAGAAGTTCAGATAGGGGAAAAATAAACAGAAATAAAATTTAAAATATTTCAGTAAACAGTGTTAATTTTTAACTTAAAACTATGTAGACATATTGAGATATGAAAATATGATATAATTTAAGAAAATATTTTCTCTCAAACCACTGTGAATATTTGGTCATAAGACTATCCTTATCCAGAAAGGTAAAGATTAGTTTAAAAATGTATAAAATACACACTCACGGAGATGAAAATCTAACTGTAATATAGATAGCCTTGGCTTTTTCTATTTTTTCTGTGATATTCGAAACTAGTTAGAATAGAATTTAATTTAATTAGGTATTCCCAAGTCTAACCATGAATCCCAGCCATTTAACTTAAGAGCAAGATTTAATCTCTTTAAAAGATTTTTGTATTGAAATATTTTGAACAAACAGCAAAATTCAATGAACTAGCATTCTTTTTTTCTTTTGCCCTGAATCCAGTAACAGGAAACAATACATTCAAGGCCAGTTTACATGCAGTTCCATTTTGTATGTTTCCAACTAATTTTTCACTAACTTGCCATCAAGATGGTACTTGGACACCACATAACATTATTAACTTGATTTTTGAAATTTATTTGGTAAAATGTGTTTCTGAGTTTCTATCACTAGCCAGATATGACCAGTATAGATGAAACAGCAATATGTCAGTGGTATAAGCTAGAGAATGGAGAAATCTGAAAAGGATGCAATATATATAATATTCCTCTCTTTTCTCCTTCCATCTTGCATCTTTCCACGGTATGTGTGGATCAGACAAAAATTTGATTTACGAGTTCTTTCAAATTTTGGCTGCTGAAATTACCACCTGCTCTGAATGCTATGAATAGTAAAAGCATCAAAAAGGATGCTCAGTTCTTTCTATGCTGTGAATTTTGGAGCCTGTTTACACGAAGATGATAAGAAGTGAGTAATACATAAGACATAAGACATATAAGACATTGGATGGGAGAAAGAGTGAAGACAGAGGCTTCAGACATGGGGTTTTGTTTTGTTTTGTTTTGTTTTATCATAGCACTTAGTCTTTGAGCATCAGAAGATCTTTAAGTCAGCTCTGTTGGTCCTGATTGTGGGAAAATGTCCCCACCAGCACCATCCCTGGCTTTCATGAGTAGGTGTAATGATTTTTGCTTCCAGGTAGACTCCAGAGGAAAACCACTAAAAATTAATGAATAGAGTGACTGTCATAAGGAAAAGTTACAAATTGTGGTTTATAATGAATTATCTATAAATAAATACCCATATATCTATCGGGAACTCTTAAAAAATGAAAACGACTTGAAGTTAAGTGCACTGGAATTGGAGGACAGACTGTGGTTCACAGCATTGCATCTTCTTCACTAAAAGTGAATGACAGAAAACAGAGCAAATGAAGCCTCTGAGGCAAACACCTGATTTGCGGGAGACTGTGTAATTGTCTTAATTCCATTTACCAAGCCATTTGCTTTGACATTTTTCATGATAGAAATGAGATGATTTAGGTAAATAAGTATATGTGATGGATATTTTGAAGAGGTCACTTAATTGGTACAAATATATTTAAATTAAGGTTTCGATACAACACTTTTGAATATAAGTAAAAAGATACATTTATCTGTTTTATTAAGCCCCTGTTAAGTTTTCTTTAAATATGAGATTACAATGTCAATGATTTACTTACATGGATATTGTTCCTGTTTTCCTCCCAACACAATTATATTAAATTTTAATGACATCAATTGTAATATCTAACTGGTATCTGGAAGCTGTGGAGAGCCCAGAGCTTTTATACAAATTTATATGTATAAAGCTCTCACTGATATACTTTGCCAGTAGATATTTTACCTTGAGTAGTCAGCTCTGCAAATCCCTTCCCACAAAAGATTAAAAACATCCTCCTATTACATCTAGAGATTTCTTTTTGTTATTCAAAGCCATGAATAAATTTAGGAAAAAAATGTATATGATTTTAATGCCTTAAACCAGAAAGCTTCCTTGATTCCTATTAAAAAATGGAATATTTAATGTTTTCCTTCTTCTGTGGTACTTTTTTGATATTGTAGCAGAGAACAAAAAAGAATTCTGAGAACATATAAAACAAAAAACCGTGTTTGAAGTATTATAATAAAACAACCTTCTTCCTTTAATGCTAAGTCCCTTTTTAATGAAGATCTTCTGGCAGCTCTTGAATGTATAACTAGTTTATATCATGGGATGAAGCTGTCTGTTCTGATGATTGACATGAGCCCACATTACAATGTGATTCTGAAAATTAGTCCATAGAGGTCCTTTTCAGGTACTTCTCAGACTGAGAGCTGCCCTCCAACTACAGTAGAGCCTTTTTAACCCCACTCATTGGTATTCTAATCTGGAAGTGCTGTCCTGCCTTTTAAATAACTCAGGCATTCAGGCTCGTACCCCCCTTGACACATTACTTAGCCAAAGGATTCAAATGAGATTCAAGAAACATGCAGTACAGCACAAAGGGATTGGAATATGCACAATTAATAATCACACAGTTAATTCATTTTTAATGCAGGGAGGATTTCTGAAATTTCACATTGAGATTTGGAACACAAAGTAGTAGCTGTCTACCCTGATTACATTTCCAAAATTCCGAAATATAAGCACTATGCTTAAGTAATTATTTTTATTTTGAACAAATTTTCCTAAAGGTATAGATGGAAGTCACATTAAGGTTATGACACAAACTGATACAATTTGAAAATAAGACTCCTCACTGTCCTGGTATTGCACAAATAACCACATTAAGTTTTTACAAGAATGGGAAGCAGGTACATCTCCGATTAGGAAGGGTTGTGTTGGGGTTTTGACTATCTCGGGTCAAAGCCAGCCAAGTACATTACACAATGCAATGTTTTGTTTCTCTCATTTTCTTTTAGATAAATATTGTTATATATCCTATGCTAAAGACCTTGTTGCCCATGTTTGAGAGAAGTGTGTATAGTTCATGGCGATGAGAATGTCAGTAGAACCACAACCGTCTGAAGGTTTTCAAACTACAGCCCAGAGTACAACCAACCATGGGGTCAATAACTAGTTTTTAGATTGTGTTGAATGGATAATCAGTAAATGCATTTATTCACCATTTACACACTGTATGTTCTCTATATGTGAGATGATGGCAAAGAAAGCAAGGAACAGGAGAGACAAAATTCTCACTTATATTCTAGTACACATGTAAATGGACATGACAAGTTCAGAGAATAATAAGTACTATGCAGAAAAATAAAACTTGGCAGGAGGATCGAGTAATAAGGGGGTAGAAAAGAGGGGAGCAATCACTAGGAGGTGGAGTTTGGGTGAGAGATCTGAATGAATCATGAAAGAACATGTGGGAAGCATATGAGGCAGAGGAAAGAGGAAGAACAAAGGCCTGAGGAGGTCATGAACATCTCAGGTTTGAAAAAACTCAATATGGCTGGAGTAAGACTAGACTGGGCAAAAGCAATGTCTCACAATCAATCAGTTCATCTCTATTCTGATCCTAAATGAAACATTAAAGTGGTTTAACTTATTGAATTACCGATTTTGATCTGCTGTGCTTTTCCTTACAGAAATAGCCTAGGAGTCAAGCCAGAGACAACATACAGAAAATGTAGTAAAGGTGTAACTTTGTTGGGAATTAGATTAAGTGGTGACATCTCTATTTTAAACCAATTTATTGTCAAACAGCTGCATCAGCTATCTGAGATAATTACTGTGTAGCTTGTAGCTTCAACATTATCATGCGTTTTTAAATCATTTACGGTTTACAATGATCTGTAGCCATACCAATGGAAGGTTCACAGAACATCTGAGTAATGCAATTGGAAAAACCATCATAAAATATTTGTGCCAGTACTTTCCCCAAAGATTCTATACCTCTCCATCACCTTCCTCTCTCTCCTCAAATCTTAACCATCTTCTAAACTGAAGTAAGAGGAAGAAATCTATTTTTCATGAGAACTAGGTTGTGTCCAAAACTTAAAGATGGTTGGTGTATCCCAGTTCTATGCAATAGTGGAATTAGGTGTTATATGAAATAGCTTTTTGGTGTGCCCACAAATGTTGTCAGACTTGTTTTGGAAACTATTTCCAGCCAGGGATCTGATATTAGCTACCAAATTTTTTTTGTGCAATCAATTTGATGGAAAGTGCAGATAGATTTTTGCATATCTGCTTTGAAGTTTTCTAGGCTGATTCAATGCAGGCTGCCTTCTTTCTATTCTGCTTTCCATTTTTCTTCTATTCTTTCCTTTATTTCTTTTCTTTACTTGTGAATTACTGGGATGGGCACATGACATTAGCCTGAAACACTGATGGTAATTTTTAAGCACGAGTAGCTTTTAATTTCTGGACCACAGAGAAAGATAAACCAGTTTTATTTGCTATCTTACTTTTACTAGTGTCCTGAAAGGTGAAATCATTCATGCATAGGTAATTGCTCTAGTGATTTTCCTTGATCTGCATATGTGATTATAATTTGTAAATATCAATTGGGCAATTGCTGGGAAAGGTTTAAAAAAATGTTTCCAATGTGTAGTTGACACAATGTGTTCCCAATTGATTATATTATTTACAATATTAATGAACCTGATATTTTTCTTCCATCAAGGGCAACATTAGGTTTACCTAATGTTCACCGGTGTGACTGGTACATGCTTTTGCTTAGAAGAAGTTGGGGAAGAGAGGTTAGCTCTCTTTCTAATATTTTATCCTCTGCAGAGATATGCATAACCCATATGCTGGTCTGGTTCACAGAAGTCAAGTTAGGTCACAACCATGAATGCCTAGAATATAAAAGTTGAGCGATATTTTGGTATTATACTCTCAATATCATTCCCCTTTAACAAACTTGAATCTTAGAAGATGGCAAAAATTTTGTAACAAGAGGCACACAATAATCCTACATTCACTATATCTTTCAGAAGATTAATCCATTAAAAAATTGTTGCTATTAGTGTTTTAGAAGGGAATAAGATAAAATCCTTTCAATAGATGTTTTCCACTTGCAGGTTGTGTCAGGCCCAAAGTCAAAGAGAACGTTTATACTCATGAATTTATGCTTGGCATTTTCATTGTCAAATATTCACAATTGGATATTGCAAAAACAAAAACAAACCCTAAGAAAGAACAGCAACAAAAAAAAACAGAAACAAAACTCTATTGCCTAAGTGAATGAATGATCTTTTTTGGAGAGGAAATGAGAACATTACCCCAAAGCAAGAAGCAGAGTTGAATAATATCTAATGTAATTGTATCCTTTCCTTTTGGAAGGCATTCCCAGAGGCCTCCAAAATAAGAGAGAAAAGTGGAATTCCTGTGACTCTCTGTGGAAGTTTAATGCTCCTTTTCTCAGTCTCAACATAACTCCAATTACAGCTTGGGAATCAAAGAGTAGACAAGGAATTTCAGCCTTGTGGCTTTGCCTCTTCATTCCTCAGATGTGCTTCATAAGAGCAGATCATAAATGTCAAGGGAAGCAGAATGAGATCATCTCTCTACCAAGTTGTGACTTTGGGCCCTCAGCCTGAAACGAAGATACAGAAGAAGCTTATGGTCTTGGAGGTCTTTACAACAGCAATTTACCCCATTGCCTGGCATGTTTTTAAAAGAAAGAACTGAGCTGAATGAAAATAGGCCTCTATCATGCCAGATATAGAAAAGAGATGGAGAAAAAAAATGGGGGGTTTTTCCAATTTTAATTTCCTACACTATTGAGAGGAAATGTTGTCTAGAAAGACAACACAAATGCACTGGTTGTTTATACTTAGGTTAAGTAAGGATCACTTTAAGTGTAGCCTTCCTAATTATCACAACATATTTAATAATGCATAGACTCTCAAATGAGCTGGCAGAGCATACAGATTAGAAGAGAGCCCATATTATAATTAAATCCATTTACAGATCTCTATCCAAAGGAGAACTGCACCATGAGATAGTAAGGATGTGTACTACTACACTCCATGGGTTGATGGGGATTTGGTGTGGTACAGAAGACTAATGCCTTTGAGTAAGAAAATAGAGATATTTTTACAATAGGATGTAATTTTTCTGGTCACTTTTTTTTTTTATTGTCTTTTCCATTCTTTCTACTTCCGCATTTGCTAAAGAGAAGAGGACTTTAGGACAGTTCACAGACATTTATTTTCCATTCCTCTTTACATTTATATTGTGTTTATTTTCTGTTTCTCTCTAGATTTATGTTGTCATTTCTCCAAAGATTTCAAAGTACTTTTCCAAAATTTATGAAAAAACAATGAATATCACTAACAGGGATTCAAAAGAAAAAAAGAGAACAACTTGTAAGGAGATTAGTAGAAAGACATTCACCAAAGTACCTGACTGAAAAAAAAAAAAATCTCTTCTCTGAATTGACCCATTCACTATTCTTCTCTCAAACATTTTAATCAGATAATTTAGCCTATACATTCCAAATCTTAAACATTTCTCTGCCATCAGTACTTAACTTTGAAACGAGAGCAATCGTCTTTGTCAGGACTGGTTCAGGTAGTTAGAGTGGGAGGCTGATTGGTGGTTCATCAGGAGTAGTATAGCAATGCCTTGATCATCAAGTACTTCTCTCCAGCAACTCCATATTTATAGTTGCCCTTATGGCTTAAGGCAGTGGTACCAGAAGGCTCCTATTATCTGAGAGAGATATTAAATTAATAATTTAGATTTCATTGGTATATTAATTAAAATGCATGAGATACTTAGCCTGTCCTCAACAAAATACTAGGTACAACAATATTTGTGAAAGGAATAAAATTTCATCAATAATTCAAAATTCATGTGCCCTATTTTTTTTCTCATACAAATACTAAACATAGATAACATAGAGGCCACATAAAATATTTTAACAGTGTTTTTCCATTTAATTTGTAGCTTACATCTTTATCATGATTTTTTTTTAAAGGTTAATTTTTTTTTTAAGATTTTATTTATTTATTTGACAGACAGAGATCACAAGTAGGCAGAGAGAGGCAGAGAGAGAGGGGGAAGCAGGCTCCCCGCCGAGCAGAGAGCCTGATGTGGGGCTCCATCCCAGGACCCTGAGATCATGACCTGAGCCAAAGGCAGAGGCTTAACCCACTGAGCCACCCAGGCGCCCCTTTATCATGATTTTTTTGTGCTTGCTCAAGATTTGAGAGCTGTTATCTCATGCTATATGACTACTTAGATTGTATTCAATCATTTGATCTATTTTTGGATGATTGTGAATGTAAATGGTACATAAAAGAATAGGTGTTATCTTTGGATTATCAAGCTCTCTCTCCTTAGCAGAAATTGCAAGTAGTGCCTGTTGCTCACATTTAAAAATCACCTTGATTTGATGGTACTCTTGGGTACAATTTCTACTCTCCCATTTTGGAGAGCTTTTTCCCCATAAATACATTTTAAAACACAAAATGAGGTGATTTGGCCCATTTTGCTATGTATATAATTTAACCTTCAAAGGATTATGGTCTATGGAGCAAACAGGTTAATAGGAAGGTTTTAAAAAGACATTTTTTCATCTGATGGGACATAATCATACCTAAGGAGCTGTTATGGTCCATTTTTTAAATCCTTCAAATTCATGGACTATTGGCCCAAAACACAGTAATGGGTCCTGTAGAGCATTGAAAATCTATCACGTTAATATAGCTGCTGCATAGACAGAGTATGAAGTTTATTCTCCCATCCACGCCTTGGGAGATGTGTATGTAATTCTCATATTGATAGGCTTGATTTCTGTAACCCAGATGGGATGCTTTGCCAAGCCCTTTACATGTGAAGTAAAAAATTCTTCTTAGGATTTACACTGAAACCAATGAAAGTAACATTTTCCTGTAAAACACTGACACGTCTAACAAAAATATTTGCTTGTTCAGAAGTCCCAGAGGAATCACACCACTTCACGTTTGTAAAGCAACAAAGAGCTTTTTTAAAGTTGTTAGTTTACAAATCAGCACCTGAAAAAATTCAATTGTATCTAGCTAAATGCCAAGGTACAGTCCCTTCAAAACTCCTTTCATTGATGTTGGCAAGAATGGTTTTGTTCTGAACACATATGCATATTTCTACTATTACAGGCTGAGGGCCCTTTGGAACACCTAAAATGCTCTCTATCACAACCTCTCAGTTTCTCTTCATCTTATTTTCTTCTCCCCACAGAGCTGTAAGAGCAAAGGCTATTTATTGGCAGCACTATTTTATGATCACTCAGAATACAAACTTGCAATGTCAGAGAACACTCGATTCTAGTCTCTGTTTCTGTCCTTAACTGCACAGAGGTAATGGGACTAACTGGCTGGGATCAATGCAGGGTATAATCCAGCCTATAGGGCCCCTTTCCACCCAGCAGGCCCTGATGGAGTGGTGGTAGTAGATGAAGGGGTATTTCTACAGGTTTAATCTAAGTAGAAAGGACAGAGGATATGAAATAATGTCTTCCCTCTGTGTTAACAATATTAACCCATTTTCCAGACACATAATATTATCATGAGTTTCAGTGCCAAATTGGATGTTTTAAATTTTTAAAATTTACCATGACAGGGGCTTAGCAAGTACCTTTTCTTCATTATCCTTTTTATTATCCCTGGTGTCACTTTCACAAGGACCCTTAGCTTTGTGTGTAGTGTAAGGAAATTGTCCAGTTTCATTCTTCGGTATATGACTGTCCAGTTTTCCCAACACCATTTGTTGAAGAGACTGTTTTTCCCATTGGAAATTCTTTCCTGATCTGTTGAAGATTAGTTGACCATAAGAGCTGAGAGTCCATTTCTGGGTTCTCTATTTTGTTCCATTGATCTATGTGTCTATTTTTGTGTCAGGACCATACTATCTTGATGATCACAACTTTGTAATAGAGCTTGAAGTCTGGAATTGTGATGCCACCAGCTTTGGTTTTCTTTTTAATGCCTTTGGCTATTTGGGGTCTTTTCACAAGGGACTCTTAAAGGAGTCAAGTGGAACCACTTTCTTTAACTTTCAGAGGCTTTGTTGCAATTTCTGAGAATTACCAAGGCAAAAACAAAGATATGCCAAAAGAATGTTATCACAATGCTGAGAACTTCACTGAGTTTCAGAGAATAGAATGAATATAATGTAGGCTGCCATGCAGTATGACGTCATGCAACAACTGGCTGCAGTTGATAGACTCAGTGAAGGACTCTTAAACCAAGTAAAACAACTGTCCAGCCGTTTGGGTAATTTACCCAAGCTGAACCCACGGACTCTAACATCATTTTAGAAAAAAATCACTTTCTCTCTGGGAATTTGATGCTGTGCCATATAAAATTTGGGAGAAATCAACAGCCATCTTCTCTGTTGAGAAGATGAGAAGAACAGCAATAGTTGGTCTGCAAAGAGAAAGAGAATAAATCTAGTGTTCAAAGATCGGAAGCCAGATATGAAGGGAGAATCCTAATGTTACTTGTGTCCTTGAATGTAGTTTTACTTTGTCCTTGTTTTGTGAAAATCACAGTACCCTTAAAATGAATACCTCTTGTCTCTTAAATCAAGATTTGGATTTGATTTTTGTTACATGTAATTTAAAGTGCCAGTTTATATGTTAAGTGTATTTTCTATGAATATATATTTCTATAAATATACTTCCAAGTGGTAGAAAAATGTATCTTGGGGTGCCTGGGCAGCTCAGTCTGTTGAGAGTCCAAATCTTGATTTTAGCTCATGTCCTGATCTCGTGGTTGTGAGATTAAGGCCTGGGATTGTCTCTAAGCTCAGCAGGGAGTCTGCTTGAGATTCTCTCCCTCCCCCCTCCCCCACTAAAATAAATAAATAAATCCTTAAAAAATATATACATAGGTATCTTATTTTATAATAATTACATAACTTGTTCTATTTTAAATAGACTAATGTTTGCAATTGACTTTAAAAACAGCTTCAGAAAATGTAGATCTCTTCCCAAGTTTTTAGATGTTTTTTACAGTACATTGAGCTGGATCTTAAATATAGAACAATTTTAAATTCTAAGGTTAAATTGACAAAAAACCTAAAGTTACATTTTAATCATATTTAACTTTATTAACTTTGTTTATTGTTTATGTTAATTTTAAGCTGTAAAAAAAAACCCAACAGCCTTCAAGGCACTGAGTCTAAAAAGTATGTATTGATTGAATTTATTTTGGAGAGAAAGATGAACCCAAAAGTGTTTTATGCCCCTGTTTTTTTTTTTTTTTCAAATGGTGTAATTGTAGGTAGATAAGGGACCAAAGTGAGGGGTGTAGTGAAATGAGATGACCATAAATCACTTCAATGAGGTCAAGTCTTCTGTCACAGAGGATGTAAAGAGTTTTGCATTGTGGTTTGGGTGGAAGACCTCAATAACCATCTCAACACATGGAGGTACACCTAGCCACCTCTATCTTTCCATAAGCTCACTTAAACTTGAACTCAGGAGATTTTAAAAACAAAAACTTGAAAAGAAAAGAAAAGTAAGATAATCCTTTTTAAAACTATGGACCAGATATTGAATACTCTTTAGATTTCTTAGTCTGAATGACCTATATTGGAAAAAAAAAATTAAATTGATGATATTGAGGACTGGTTCTGATTTATTATCACCTAGATCATTTTCACAGGTTATTTAAGTTCATTAAATTCTTTTAAAACAAGACTCATTAATTTCATGTGAACATAGAATTTTATTTATTCATTAATGAAATCAATTTAATAGAAAGTGTTGTATAAAATTATACTTTATTTTAAAATATAATTTACAAAAATTATTCAGTGCTATTATTGTCAATAAAGCATTCTAAGTCACCTGCCTCCCATGGTCCAAAGAAAAACATTTCTTCATGTGTGTTAAAAATGTAGAAGTAACAACTAAAATAATAGAAATGGAACCCATAGCTTCCACGGATGCAGAGGAGAAGAAACGGAGAAATCAATCAGGTTTTTTTTCCAACAAAGGCAGGAGAGGAGAAAATTATAAAATGAAAGAAAGCATGGCCAATATAAAATATAAAATAAAAAAACACAGGAATTATTTCAAATATTTTAACCATAATAAATGAAATGGCTTAAACTCACTGATTAAAAGTCTTCAAGTTTCAGATTGGAGTTTAAAAATCCAATCCAATCATGTAAATGGAAAGGAAATGATACACCAGAAAAACAAAGAACAAAAGAAAGTTGTTAAAGAAATATTAATATTAACAAAGTAAGAAAGAAGTAAATACATTAATAGTTAAATAATAACAGTAAGGTAACAAAAAAAGACCAGTTCATCAAGAAAATACTCAAAATTCACAAATTTCTATGCTTCTAAGAATGTAGCCTAGAAATAGGCAAAAGAAAAGGTGACAAAATTACAAAGATAAATTTGAACAAATTCAAGTCATAGTTGGATATTTTAAATAATTTTCAAGGATCTGAATTCCTTTAATGTATCAATTATAATATATAATTTATTATGCATATAAGTATGTATGATATAAATATATCTAAAAATATTGTGTCTGAACTTTATACATAAGCACACAAAATCTTACTTTGACATAAAAGAAGATTTAATTGGGATAACTCCATGGTCACACATGGGAATGTATCATTCCTAATGATGTCAAATATCCTCAAATTGATAAATATATAAATTCAATGAAATTCTAACCAAATGTTTTTATGGAATTGATATTAAACTGATCTTAACTGATATTGAAACATACCTGGTGGAGTAAAGGTTAAAAATTGCACTAAGATATTTTGATGAAGGGGGTGCCTGAGTGGCTCAGTTGGTTAGGCGTCCAACTCTTGGTTTTGGCTCGGGTCACAATCTCACAGTGGTGAAATCAAGCCTGAGTCAGGCTTGACATGCTGAGTGCAGAGTCTGCTTAAGATTCTCTTTCTTTCTCTGCCTCTGCCCCTCAATAAATAAATAAATAAATCCTTAAAAAAAAGCTATTTTGATGAACAATAGAATGACTCATTGAAATAGATATTAGGATTCATAGTTATAACAGGAGGATGTGGCATTGTCATAGGAAAACGTGAAACTAAATGGAGACCCCTGTAAAGGCTTGTAAGAATGAGAGAATATGTAAAACAGAAATGGTAATCTGAATATTAAGTCACAAGTTGTTTTTCCAAAAGCAGAAGCTGAAGTGTTTTAGGTGCAAGATGTTTTTTAGAATCAAAACCTGTAAAGATCGGAAGTTAAAAGGAAAGAAATGGCATTGGACAGAGGGAGAGATCAAACTGTCTTGTAGATGAAATGAACCATCGGCCGACTGTTGTGGGTTGAATTGTGTCTACCCCCACCTCCAAAAAGACGTTGAATTCTCTGACTGCCAGTAACTGTAAATGTGACCCTTTTGGAAAATAGGGACTTTGCAGGTGTAATTGGTTAAGTTACTGGAATATGATAAGTTCTCAATCCAATATGAATGCTGTCCTTCTAAGAAACAGTCGTTTAAATACACAGAAACATGGGGAAATCCCATGTGAATTTGTAAGACTAAGGTATGCCTGAGGCTACCAGAAACTAGTAAAGAGGCATGGAAGAGATTTTTTTCCTCGGAGTCTTCAGAAAACTCCAACTCTACTACACCTAAATTTTGGACTTCTAGCCTCCAGAACTGTGAGATAATAAATTTCTGTCATTTTAAGCGGCCCCAGGAAACAAATACATCAACCGAGCATGGAACTTTGGAACAAGGATTGCCTGTCAGTGTCTTGTGGCGGGCTGAAATGATCAGCCTTGATGCCTTGACCTTACTCAGCTACAGGCACTCTTGGAAACGAATGATCTTCAACATAGCCGCCGAGGCAGACCCTGAAGGACCTGACAGCTGCTGGCTACTTGCAGCAATTCTTCCTCAAATGGAGATCTAAGAGTTGTATCTCCATGTCTATGGCAAACAGTTCCTTGTGCCACTGTATATAGAGGGTCCAGCAATCCTCTAAATACTAGACTGTTCCCTATTCCCCAATGAACAATTTGCCCATTGAAATGATTCAGTCCATTGCATATTCTCCCAGTTCTGTTGCATAGGCAAGCTAGGTCTTATGGGTCTTTTGGAATACAGTTTCATCCCTCTCTTAGCAGACCTAGTATGTCTCTAGCTGACTCAACCTTACATAAGACTCAATAGCTAAGAGGGGAAGTGGTGGCAATCTCTGAGAGGGCCCATGATGCCTGGCAGGGGATAAGTCTCTGCACTGCCTTCCAGTGTAGGGGGGATCCACTGTTTCTTGGAAAGGACAGACAGACTATTCCCTCAGACTAAAAGGGTTCAGAGAAGTCTAGAATGCAAAATTGTGGGAGATCTACCCAGATATTCTCATCTCTGGTGTCACAGTCTCAGGAGTCTACCTGATATTGACTTAAGAGACCTGCCTTGCTTTGGGGGCTGAACTGTATTTGAAGTTCAGCAACTCCAAGTAGTGCATCCTGAGGTTGTTCTCAGCCTTCTTTTCCCTCCAGTTGGAGGTGGTGGGAGCTTCCTTATATGCAACCAACAAGGTCTTCTGGATTTGACCCCTCATCACACTCTACCAGCTCTTTATCATCTCTCACAGGGCATTAATAGGGCTTAGCAATAGCCATCCCATCCCATTATCCCTATAGTTACAGTTTTCTTCCTACATCTTAAACAACTGAGACACTATGTGCTCTTAGTTATTCTCTTCCACCAGCAGAAGTTTTAATGGTTGGAAGATTACTTCCTGCCAGTGGCTGCCCGTGTTCCCTCCAGTACAAGTGATGGGTCCTCTCAGCCAGCTGGGTAGGGACTAATGAAATGCCCAAACCCCACTTTAGTGCATGAGTTCTCAGAATGCCCCCGATAAGCACTGTCACTGCTTAGGTTCTCCAGAAGCCAAGGGAAGACAGGGGTAGAGAATGTTTGTTAGGGGTTCATGGGGGTAAAGCAAGGAAAAATAAACTGAAACTGAGCAGAAGAAGTCGCTGTGATGTAGGTTTGACATTCACCTCTTCCCATCACCTGGACCGGCTGCCCCAGGAAAGATATTACCTCAGGTGAAAGGGCTCTCTGCAGCTGAGACAGACCATTATAGGGACTAACAGCTGGAGACCACAGGCTGACAATACTCCCCATGGCAAAAAAAAAAAAAAAAAAAAAAAAAAAAAAAAAAAGTAGAAAGTACTTCCTTGAAGGGAGATCTGCACAGTTTATTTCTGTCTCTATCATATTACATAAGAGAATTTATGCAGTAAAGGCAGAACTTTACCCAAAGCAAATTTATAGCTGGTGTTTATTTCATTATTAGAAAGGATGAAAATATACAGGTCATAAATTCAGTAATGGGTTTGTGCAGAAGTTTGTCTATCTCTCTCTCTCTGATCTATCGACCTATCCATCTATCATATATCTCACCTATCTGTATACTACATGAACAATGAAATAACTAATAGAAAGCAATGTAGAAGGAATGGTAATTCAAATATCCATGGTAGCAAAATTGGCTATCTAGAAAAACAATCAATTTTGATATGCAAATTATATCAGTCATTCAAAAATTTGAGGTAATTCAATGTTAAAATTAAACCATAAAAATAAAGTAAAATTTAATATATAACTGTTTTTGGAATAGATTTGCAGAAGCTAATATGTGTTTGGAGTAAACATTAAACTACACTATTAACTTAATATAATTATAACTCCCTATATGTTAAAACTTAAGAATTCAGAAATGAAGTAAAAATAAAACAATTCCTAGATACCAATATAAGAAATTATGAAATTCAAGGCATCCTACATTAAAACTAGTATATTTCACTGTTGACTACATAACTATTAAATATGCTTTAAAAGTTCTTTTTTTAATTTATTTTTTATTGTGTTATGTTAGTCACTATAAAGTATATCATTAGTTTTTAATGTAGTGTTCCATGATTCATTGTTTATGTATAACACCCAGTGCTCCATGCAGAAGTTCTAAAATGAGGAAAAATCAACATGATTTTCAAAGTCAGCAAGCACTTGAGAATTTCTTGAATGCCTTTTTTGGGGGGGAAAACACAGGATATACCGCCATGAAGGGTAATTCGTTCTCTTTCTCTCCCTGCTTCTTTCTCTTTCCTTTCTCTTTCTTTTCCTTCTCCCCCTTCCTCTCTTTCTTCTATGAGTAGGTAGACTGTTATCTTAATAAGACTAGTTTCTAAACATGAAAGTTACAAAAAGAACCAAAAAGGAAACATCGATATATTTGAACAGGTCCCCAATTTGTAGAAGAAACCAGAGATGGTTATGACAAAGGTGACAAAGCCAAGTTTTAATTGTCTTAATATGCAAGTGGTCTTCCAAATTCATAAGCAATAATACAACCTAATATTAAAATGGGAAGAAGATTTAAGGTAATAATAAAATATTTTATTTTCCTTCTTTTATTATTAGCAGTATATTTGTTCCTCCTATTTTAGGCTAAATATTATATCAGGATTAACCTCAGATTTTGCATTCTGTGTAACTTCTCTGACATTGTTTCTGTATTTTCACCAGAAAAGTGAAAAACTGTTACAACCCTTCACTCTAAGGTAGTATTATGGCTGGCTCATCTATTAATGCTTACACTGGAATTAATATTTAGATCTGCTGCATGTAATCCCATGTTAGACTAGACTTTTACCTACATGTCTTCCTCCATATAATTATGGCAACGTATGCAAATCTAAATAGTCAGGAACAAAAACTCTTCATTCAGGATCAGAAAGCACTTTGTCAGGGCGCCTGGGTGGCTCAGTTGTTAAGTGTCTGCCTTCGGCTTCTGTCATGGTCCCAGGGTCCTGGGATCGAATTCCGAATTGGTCTCCCCGCTCAGCAGGAAGCCTGCTTCTTTCTTTCCCACTGCCCCTGCTTGTGTTCCCTCTTTCGCTGTGTCTCTATGTCAAATAAATAAATAATTTTTTAAAGATTTTATTTATTTATTTGTTAGAGAGAGAGAGCACGCGAGCACAGGCAGACAGAGAGGCAGGCAGAGGCAGAGGGAGAAGCAGACTCCCTGCCGAGCAAGGAGCCCGATGTGGAACTCAATCCCAGGACGCTGGGATCATGACCTGAATCGAAGGCAGCTGCTTAACCAACTGAGCCACCCAGGCATCCCGCAAATAAATAAATAAAATCTTGAAGAAAAGAAAAAGAAAAAAAAGAAAGAAAGCACTTTGTTTGGTGTGCCAGATAACTTTGAATTATCCAGTTAATTTCTTTTTTTTTTTTAAGATTTTATTTATTCATTTGAGAGAGAGAGAGTGAGAGAGAGCAGAGAAGTTCAGAAGGAGAAGCAGACTCCCCATGGAGTTGGGAGCCCAATGCGGGACTTGATCCCAGGACTCTGGAACCATGGCCTGAGCCGAAGGCAGTTGCCCAACCAACAGAGCCACCCAGGTGCCCTCCAGTTAATTTCTTAAATACTCCCTTTCATTTCATAATTTTAGTGTTGGATTCTTACTGAATAAAATTTTTAACAAATATTTTATTGATTTACTTGACAGAAAAAGAGAGAGACCACAAGCAGGGGGTAGCAGCAGAGGCAGAGGGAGAAGCAGATTCCCCACCGAGCAGGGAGCCTGATGTGGGACTCCATCCCAGGACCCTGGGATCATGACCTGAGCCAAAGGCAGTTGCTTAACTGGCTGAGCCACTCAGGCAACCCCCCCTCAACTGAGCAAAATTTATCATCTAAATTATGGGAGAATGATAGAGCTATTGATAGAAAAAGGATCTCCCTTTCTATGCACTATTGTACATTCAGATACATACATGAGAGGAATGTTAGGAACTCTTCAGACCTTGGGCTTGTTCATTTGGCTTCTAAGCCTTGCAGTGTGTTCCCTTTATTTCTTGTCTCCTCACACACAGAAGCAGGTAAGGTACTTTTTATCTGGGCTTAATGCCAGCTCTCCTTTCAATTGCTTCAGAATAAGCTGGCAGTTTCTAAAACATGGCCCCTCAGTGGGACCCAGAAGCTATATGCCTATAGAAGCCCCTCTCCTATGGGGCACTGAGCATCATCAGATCCTCCATCCTGACTCTTCCCAGACTGTGGTCGTTGTTCTTGTCAGCTTAATGCTCTGCTCTGAATTGTCTTCAGGATGTCACTTTCCACTGACTACGAGGAGCTTCTGCACTGTTACTTATTTGGCAATAAGGTCGTAAGCACATTTTGCCTGTCAAGCATATGTATGATCAAAAAGGTGTGCCCCCTGCTCGTTTACGTTCATGCTGTAAATCTGCTTTCTGGCCTCGGAGCTGATCTCATCAGGAGTAAACCTGGAGCAGCACTTGCAGACGGTTATATTGAGATTGTAACCCTGTGTGGCGTATTGGCCTTTCCTTTTGGCGTGCGGGGGCATCAGCACAGCCTCAACAGATACAAACAGACAGTTATTGAGATCAACAAGATCCCCTTTTGTAAGACGTCCAGGAATTGCCTAGTTGAAATATTAAAAAATGGGGTATGTCCATTGGCCTGGTATGAATCAATTTGTTGTTGTTGTCATAGTTTCTCTTTTCCTTCTTGGTTTCTGTTAAAAGAAGTAAAAAAAAAAGGATCCTCACCGCCTGGGTGGCTCAGTTGGTTAAGCGGCTGCCTTCGGCTCAGGTCATAATCCCAGTGTCCTGGGATCGAGTCCCACGTCAGGCTCCTTGCTCGGCAGGGAGCCTGCTTCTCCCTCTGCCTCTGCCTGCCACTCTGGCTGCCTGTGCTCGCTCTCTCTCTCTCTCTCTCTGACAAATAAATAAATAAAATCTTTAAAAAAAAAAAAAAAGGATCCTCACTTAAAGGGAAACTATTATTAGTTTAGGGACAAAACTCCTTCAAAGTGTTGCCTGGGCCCCGATGTCTGCTCTGGTACGATGTGTCCTCCTCAATTCTGACATCGGGATCTGTGGTTCCCCAGATGAGAACTTTTGCTTTATGGAAAGGCTTTGGACTGTGTCAGCTTAGTTGAACTTCAACTTTGTTTCCCAGAACTGCCTTTCCTGATGGTGGTATCTTCAGATAGTCACAAGAGAAATCTGTGTGCAAAATCTGGAAGCTAGCAGGAAGGGCATGACCACTGCTGCACTCTGAACACGTGAGTGGACACTGGGGCAGCTCACACATTCTGTCCCGATCTGCCGACTCTCCTTCCTGGTGTGGAGCAGTAGCTGTGCTGGTCGCTCCTCCAGCTCCTCCAGAACCTGGTCTTTTAGCTTCTCTGAGCAGCTCGAAGATGCAGAGCGCCAGCTTCTCCTGCAGGTCAACTGCATTGTTGAACTTGGAGGGAGTGAGAGACAGATGTGAGTTGCAACCTGTCCTTTCTCTCTGCCTCTTTCTGTCCATCATGAATTCCCAACTGTCTGCCCCCTGATAGCATGCCCAGCACCAGATGCAGAAGCAAGAGCCTTCCATAGATGGCTTAACGTGCTTCCAAAGTGCATAAAATTCCATCTCTATAGCAAATCCTTTATTCTGTATTACTCATAGTGTTTCCATTGTTTCTGGAAAGTCTGTAACTGATGCACTATCAGTTAAGATAAATTAAGACTCCGGGACGCCTGGGTGGCTCAGTTGGTTAAGCAGCTGCCTTCGGCTCGGGTCATGATCCCAGCGTCCTGGGATCGAGTCCCACATCAGGCTCCTTGCTCGGCAGGGAGCCTGCTTCTCCCTCTGCCTCTGCCTACCACTCTGTCTGCCTGTGCTCGCTCTCTCTCTCTCTCTCTAACAAATAAATAAATAAAATCTTTAAAAAAAAAAAAAAGATAAATTAAGACTCCTTTTCATCCATTCTATGACTAAGGACCAAAAGGGCGAATATTTTCCCCTTTCCCCATCCAGTGGATGAACATGTGACTTTTTTTTTTTTCCTCGATTGGGAAGATGGTAAGATTTTAATCCCTAAGAGTTCTTGTCTCTCCTGCACTCTTGTGCTTCTGGTTAAGTAGAGACAGTAACTGTTAGTCCCTTGGTGAACAAAATGCCAAACCACACACGACACCTACGTTGCACTCCCTATTAAAATTTTACAGGTCAAAAATCCAAAACCCACTTAATAAAAATTGTTCTTCATCTTAAGTGACAGGCGAGAACAGGTCAGTCTATGGAATAATGGAGCAGTAATTAGAAACTTTGTAGTTGATAATGTGTGACTGCTAATCAATGTTTGGCTAATTAATCAATATTTTAATCATTAGACCTTTTAAATTTGTTTTAATGAGCATTTCCTCTAATTCCCCTGATCCCATTGCTTCCAATGCCTCCATTATCACTATTAAAGAACAAAGCAAGGATTTGTCTGGTCAGGGTCCGGCTTCTCTAAAGACTTTGTAGAGTCATATGCCTCATGTACGGAGAGACATCCAAGAATGCCCAGGGTTAGGTGGTTAAACAAGAAAGGTATAAAGTCACCACATTATCATGGAACATTTGCTTAATGGCCAAAAGTTATGATTTAGAACATCACATTAAAACCATCATAAACTTTCCCTTCTCAAAGGGTGTTTGGGAAATTGTGTGCCTTACCTTGCTGTTAGAATTGGACGATGTTCATGAAAGCTTACTGTCTCCTAGTTCAGAGTCCATGTTTGATTTCGTGCTGTGTCATAATCTTCTGTTAGTAAATATGACTTCTTCTCCTTTCCTTCACCCTCCTCCTTCTTTCCCCCTTCTTCCTCTTTCTACCTGCACCTCCTCTTCCTCCTCTTATCTGTCAACCCTTTCTCCTTTCCATAGCTTTCCATACCCAACACACCACTACACAGGAACAATCACATTTCAGATTTGTGAGAACAATGTAAACAAGAACAACATGAATGACTCCTCCCTGCTCTTGGATGGGAAACTCAGTGAGGTTTAGAAAAGTTGAGAGATGTGACCAAAGGACACACAGACTAAAATAGAACCCAAGTCACTTAGGTGTTCCTTTTCTGTATTCAGTGTTCTTAAAATTGACTTGGAAATTGAACTTGGACAAGAGACCTTTCCCAACAAGTTAGACAGATAAAATCTCTCATTTCCCTGCAGTCTTCATGTCGCAGCTACATTTCCCATAATACCCACACTAAATCAATGTCACAGCAAATAAAGACATAAATAAAGACAGTAGTAAGGAGTACTTCTGTATGTGCCTTTAAGAATTCCTCAGGAAAATGTCACAAGGACATCACAGCAGCTCAGGTTGGGCACCTGTGAGAATATGGGGTTACGGTGCTGTGGGTCTTCCCAGATGACATTGTACATTGTGTTAGTACATGGCCGTGCCTGACATGAACAGAGCAGGGGGATCACTGGGCTGTAGAGGCTTCAGAGACTCTGCAACACTAAATATTAACACTACACTGTCCAAAAATACAATGGTGACATTTTGCCTAGACTCAAATACTTTTTGATATCCTAATTATGCTGGAAATTCAGGGCATTTTTGTAAATTACTATGGGCACCAATGGCAGACACATTTTAAATACCTGATAAGCAGTATAATAGGTTTGCTCTGGAATTTTGGTAAAAATGTGTGATAGTCAGTAGAGCTATTTCTTCACGATATTTCTCCCCTCTTTCCAGGTACATGGTAGCATTACACTACCTGCCACCTTTGAAGTAGGTGCAGTCATTTATTTACTTAGGCCGGAAGTGACATATGTCTCTTCTGGGAAGAAGAATTAAATACTGGGAGTTGATTTCCCATCTTCCCTCACCTCTGTTGCGGAGACCATGGAAGGTGATCCCTCTGTCAATCTGGGTATCTGCATGACTACAGGTGGCCACCGGGACCCCTGCAGACTTAGCTGGATGGCTGCCGGACTAGTGTAGTATCTCAAAAGCTTGACTGATGGGGAATGTTTTGCAAAGGTTGTAGGGCGTTTGGTACGGCCGTGTAGAAAGCTCTTCTTTTTCACATCCCTTGGAATGACAGCCCTCTGCAGTGTCATAAGAATGGTACATTCTTCTCACATATGGGTATGACACAGACCCGGGAGCTTGATCTGAAGTGTGGCTTTGGGCAATCAATCTCATTATTTATGACAATACCTCACAGGATCTATTTCATGTCAAGACCAAAGTTTCTACTGAACCACTTTAACTCCTCCCTCTTATTTTAGCCACGAACTCTAATTCTCTTTTACTTTGCTTCTTATTACCCAGAGTTCAGGACAGCGGGTCTATCTATCACCTGTGACAAAAATTCATGGAGGCAGTTATAAAATTCATACAGTTATATCAGGATTTATTTTCATTTTCTGAGTGAGGAATTAACTGCCATTTTCAGAGGGGAAAATCTCATAAACACATCTTTATAATAAATTTTTCTTTCTATTACCTATAAAAAGCAAAAACACTATGTTCCAAAGAGAAGGCTTGAGACTGACATTTAGTGCTCATATTTTTATGATCATTTTGGTGCTAACGTGTGAGGCTTAAATCAATTAGTTAGCATTATATTTTGGCAGTCTTTGCTGAATGAGATCTTCTGACACAGAAGGCCAAGAATTCTGGAGGTAAGCCATTAAGATCCTGAACGATCAGACAGTAACAGATTTTGGGTTTTAGGGGGTCAAAAAATAACACCACCACTCCCAACCTAAGATCAGAACCAATTTACAGAGAATGATACAGGAGTCAGACAGTTAAGATCGAAATGTCAGCTTTATTACTGATAAAAGCAATAGTGAAGGACATAGCTTAGATAAGTCCTAATAGGCTTGCTGAGACTCCTCTGAATTGAAGTCACCCCCTTCCCATGCCTACCAAACAGACAACAAAATCCGGCCAACCACAGGGGTAGCTACACGGCCTGCTGGACCCACTCGATCACATGACTGACGGCAAGTGGGAACCCACTTTCTGTAGGCTGTTGGATTCCAGAGAGAAAAGTAAAGGGACGGATTATAGTAAGCATGTACAGTTCTTACTTGCAAACCAAATAGGTTACTCTTCTCTGAGGAAGGGGAATGTAAGACATGGTGAGTGGACCTCACTCTGGGTCAGAGTTTCTCAGCTTCAGCTTTGTTGTAGGAGGCTGTCCTACACATTATTGGATCTACCCACTAGACAGCAGGAGCGCCCCCGTCAGACGTGACAACCCAAAATACATCCAAATATTACCAAATGTCTGCCTGCAGTGAGGGTGGGAGTGTGAAATTGCTCCTGATTAAGAACCACTTTGGCTTAGAACTGTGAGGAAAAAGGAGTATTCTCCATTAAAAACTAGCACTTCAGTGGAATAGACCACTAGATTTTATCCTCTTTTTTTTTAATTTAAACATATAATGTAAGCCCACCACCCTCTCCCCCCCCCACCCCCCTCAGTTTGTTTTATGACATTAAGAGTCTCTTTTGGTTTGTCTCCCTCCTGATCCCATCTTGTTTCATTTTTTCTTTTCCTACCCCCTTAACCCCCACCCCCGTTGCATCTCCACTTCCTCATATCAGGGAGATCATATGATAGTTGTCTTTCTCCGATTGACTTATTTCGCTAAGCATAATACCCTCTAGTTCCATCCATGTCATCACAAATGGTAAGATTTCATTTCTTTTGATGGCTGCATAGTATTCCATTGTATATTTAAATTCTCTGACTACTTCTTTGAAAAGGAAAGCCTAGAAAAGTACCTTTCAAAAGGGCAGCAACACAATGAATTCTAACTAATGATAACCTAAGCATTTTCAGAAGAGAAGTTTATGTTACCTGCTGGGAAGAGGAAAACTTATCATTATTTCTGCTGATTAGAAAACACAAATACTCATATAAATGTTATTAATGAGAATTAACAGACAATAAAGACAAAAAGGAAAAGAAAGCAGAAAGGAAGAATATAACCAAATTAATCCCCTTAATATTCACATGTTCCCTACCTAAACAGGAGTCTTCTAGATGCTGGAGGAGGTTATAAAATGTACCAAAATATGTCACCTAAACTCTTTCTTCCCTGTCATGAAAAATATGGGCATTATGACACACACCTATAAATAATTCAACATCAAGATCATGCAGCATATGATTCAGTGCAATTCAGGCCTCTACTACTGCCTTTGAGAATCTACATTTTGGCTCCTTGAAGTGAAGAAAGCGCTGCTTTGTTTCTGTTCTTGGTCTGCAAGCCTGATGCTCCCTCCATCAGAGGTCTTTCCTCTGGAGTAGGTGACTTTCTTACATCCAAATAAATCCATTTTCTATGTAGCCAGCTGCCATGTAGTAAACTATCAGAAAAGAAAAAAATCTTGTCAGCACTTGACTTTGGCTAGTTAAGATTATGGGACAAGACAAGAAACTCAGAAACAATCAAGTGTGCTCAGTGATGGGGTGTAGCTCAAAGATGTTCATTGGGCCAGAAAATGCTTGAGCAGAAATTAAGGAGTCCCAAATAGTTAATGATTCCCACCTTTTTGATGTAATAGACTTCTTCCAGGATCTGATAAATGCTATATACTCTGTTCCCCCCAAAAAGTGTGTGTGTGTGTATATATATACATACATACACTCAAATGCGCAGTCAGGCTTTACTTGAGTTCCAGTAGGTAGTCACAGGTTATTGATCTAGAATAAGGTAAGGCTGTTGGACAAAAGTCTGGATAGCCAGGGTAACTAACTGAACAAAAGGATTCTTCTCAATTGCAACATTAAATAATGTCTTAAATGAAACATCATCACAGTAGAGAGGGTGGGCAGTTATAAAGATAATTCAGACCCAGAATTTTTAAAAAATATTTTATTTATTTATTTTACAGAGATCACAAATAGGCAGAGAGGCAGGCAGAGAGAGAGGAAGGGAAGCAGGCTCCCTGCTGAGCAGAAAGCCCCATGTGGGGCTCAATCCCAGGATCTTGGAATCATGACCTGAGCCGAAGGCAGAGGCTTTAACCCACTGAGCCACCCAGGCGCCCCTAGACCCAGAAATTTTTTTGAAGAAAAATATGTTTGACCTTTTGATTATATATTTTTACAGATCAGATTCATACCTCTTCAACTTATATTGCCCATGGACACAGCTTTGATCTATAAGCACATATCCTAAAAGCCTCCTTTTCCAGTTTATACCACATTACTGATACCTTAATTAAAAATATTAGAATATGATATATAAGAGAGAACAGATTTGCTAGGCCATATAGAAATTTAACATATGGCTTTTAAAATGTTTCTAACACAGATATCCTTTGTGTTCTTAGAATTCTAAGTCCTATTGCCTGTTTGTTGTAACACTTGTGTTTTTATGTTTCTTTAGACACTCTACCTTGACTTTTTATTTCTTTTTTTTTGAAGATTTTTATTTATTTATTTGATAGACAGAGATCACAAGTAGGCAGAGAGGCAGGCAGAGAGGGGGGCGGAAGCAGGCTTCCTGCTGAGCAGAGAGCCTGATGTGGGGCTCGATCCCAGGACCCTGAGATCATGACCTGAGCTGAAGGCAGAGGCTTTAACCCACTGAGTCACCCAGGTGCCCCCGACTTTTTATTTCTAAAACTTCTATTCAGTTTTCCCTAGTTCTGGATATAAATGTCATGATTACATTACTCCTCATCTTTGGTGTTGCCATTGTAAAACACATAGGAAGCTATAAATTAACTCCCTAAACCTACGCTTGTTCTCTGTGCAACACAACTGCAATTTAGCCCTTTGGCAGATTATAATAATAATTAACATATTTCGAGTGTCTACTGTATGCACTGTTCTAAGTACCTTACATAAACTATCTCACTTCATTCTCAAGGAACACTATGCATTTTTATCTCCATTTCCCCAAATAAAAAAATCTGAGGCCTAAAAGATTAAATAACTTTAATCATCACTACTAAAACCAACAGGACAGGAATGCAAACAGACTTCTGATTCTTGATCCAAGGCTTTTTAACATCTCCACCACACTACACATATGACATTATAAAAAGTACAATTCTTTAATTTTTTAGTTCTCTTCTTCATAGAGATTATTTTAATTTCTAAAAAATTCTGTATGTTTCCATACATCTTTCCAACTTGTATGTTCTGTATGTAATTTAGAAATGATGCTAATTTCATTATCACTTGAGTTGATCAAAGGCGAGATGGCTGATTTCACACTATAGGGCATAAGGGCCAGTCAAAGAAAGTTGGTTAGCCTTTCTGCTGTTCTGTTGTATTTTAAGCATTTATAAAATTTTTGCTTAACTTCTACCTGAAGTACATTTCATTTACTTCCAATTTTTTTTTCTTCCTATGGGTCTGAAAAAAAATCTACTGTAAAATACTTTTTAATTTGATGCCTTAATTTTTCTCTCTCTTAAATTTTCTTCTCATAAAAGAAAGAACCTTAGTCAAGTGAAGAGAGTGCTTTAAGGGGGTTCAGAAGGCTGAGATTTCATTCCTGACTCCACTACTGACCTGTTATATGCCCTTGGGTTTAACCTCACTGCACCAGACTTAGTGAAGAGGTGTTTCAGCTTCCCTGCTAACATGTACTCAATGGGCCAGATCCTTCAAATGAGCCAATTGCACTTGGGGATTAAGTTAAGCCATTTGGAGGGGCATTAACCCTTTCTGGTCAATGAATTTTTTATGCATGAGTAGAATAACTCACTAAACAGCACCTACTGTCCTTCATTACGCACTCCTTCTCCCTCAACTGCCTGACTTACACAGGAAGTATCACACTCAGTCAATAACTAAGCAATCCTTGAGAGAAGTGCTGAGCAGTGGGAAAAGAGGAATAGCAAGTAAACGAAACGACCCTCAACAAACAGGTGAACAAATTGTAGAAATCAATGACATGAAAATGGACTGCTTTCTCCTCCTCATTGAATTCCGCAGTTGTCTGTTTGTGTCTTCTCCCCTTTGCTGGCTGCAGCATTCCAGGGGTAAACGTGTCATGGAATAGCCTTGCATGGCCATAGTGCGGCCTGAGAAAGAGCCTATTCGTTAAGTCCTGGGATGGTATCCATTGCCCACTGGATCAGAGGTAAAATCCTGATTGTTGCCTTCAGAGCTCTCTGTTAGCAGGACTCACTTGACTTATTTGTTCTAACCTCGAGCCTGTCAATGACATTCCCTCTAGAGTAAAATCATAGTGAGATCTTCCACTGCCACCCCAGTCCTTTCCCTGAAACTCTCCAGACACACACCTTGCCTCCTATCTTGCAGGTTCACCTTGCTCACCCCTTTCACACGAAGCACAGGGCTTGCCTCTTCCAAAGCTCCCACCATCAGTTCTTCTGGAAAATCCACAATGAAGCCAGGACTCTTTTTTCGTTTTTTAATTGTGTTATGTTAGTCACCATACAGTACATAATTAGTTTTTGATGTAGTGTTCCATGCTTCATTGTTTGTGTCTAACACCCAGCGCTCCTTGAAAGTGTAGATGTCTTTCCTTTATTGTGGAGGTGGGGTAGTGAATCTATTAGATTTGTATGCTTCTTGACTCCTAGGGTCCTTTTATTAAATTGATAATTTAGGTGTCCAGTCTGTGGTCAGGAAACATGTTGACAGTCTAAAGTAAAAAAGAGAGAAGACTAAATTTCACAATCTGGGGACACAGCAGGGCCCTTATATAGTTTCATAGATATTGTGAACATCCTTTTCCAGTTTGGGTTGTGGGATTGTATTTACATATCTACTCACATATTATGTGTGGGCCCTTAACACAAAATAAAGAAGAGAAATCTCTCTAAATAAAAGCAAATGAATTAGGAAGAGGAAATTATTCTTGTTTTTCTGTTACACAATTCATTTAAAATTTGGAACTGAGAGCTGTGGGTTAGGAACAAACAGATGTTTAATAATTTCTGTTTCCACATTATTATAGTTCTTCCAGATCAAACTTGAATAAATATACAGTTGTGTGACCTTGAACAAATTACCCAATCTCTTTGAGCCTTTGTTTCTACAGTATAATACAGGGATAAAAATCACTTAACTCTATGGCTGAATGAGAATAAGATAAAATATATCATATAGCCCTATGCCCCACACACAATGTGAACTGGAAAAACATGTTCTGTGGCTCTCTCCCTTTTTTGTCTTTCTAGTTTCTACATGTGCTCCCACACTTATAACTTTTGAATATTGCTGAGAAAGGTAATAAGTTTGGAAAAATAGAATGAAAACAAATTCAGAAAAAATAAAATTAAACCTTCATGAGTGATTAAGTCACTTTAAAAGGTAGCAAATGAAAGTTTTAATGGGTTT
>ML103271.1:68751-93138 GCA_003697995.1 Taxidea taxus jeffersonii
TGATTAAGTCACTTTAAAAGGTAGCAAATGAAAGTTTTAATGGGTTTAAAATGAAAGTTTAAAATGGGATCTTCTGACTGACTGCTTAGAGGTAGCCCCCTAAAATATCTAAGCAGATATCAGAAAATTAGAAAACTCAGAACAAACCTTAAAGCTATAGAGGATTGTCCTCTTGATGCCAGAATCTGCAAGAAATGTCCCATGATATTAAGGCTGGTGAAACTATCAAAACAAATGATTGATAGTCTTTTCTTGGTATAATTTTAAAAAGTAGCAGTCCTGTTTTCTTGGAAGTTGTCAGGAACACCTTTCATCTCTCTCCTTAGACTCTATTTCCTGGTTCAGAAATACAAGGTCAGTGCCAACCAAAACAACTATAAAGGTGCTATTTTTTTTTTTAAGCATCTAAAGTTCTGGTGCACTGTATCCTGGCAGCTGTAGGATCTAGAATAAAATGTTAGGAAGAGAAAAAAAATGAATATAGAGCTAGAAGGCCCCTTGGAACATAATATATACTAAAGATTATAACTTCCCGTGTACTCCCTCTGTACAGAGTGTTGGCCAACAGGAGTTTAGGAGATCATGTCAGGTCACTATAATTTCCACTAACTGAATATACTGCTGCTGGTAGAAGTTGTGATGAACTTAATGCACTGCAAAACACTGATTACGTCCAGATCTGAGGAAGGGAGAGCATTTGAATCTGTTAGGCTTGGGGTAAACAGTAATACATCCAACACAACGTCTCATGATAAACACTGGGTTTAGATAGATCTTTATTCCATTGAGGATGAATAAAGAGAAAACAGCAGTTCAAGGGGGAAAGAGGAGAGGAGTTGGAAGGCCACAAGGCCATGCAGATCCAGAGCAAAAACTGAAAAAAATTTAACCATGCCTACAAGGCAATTTTATAAAACTGTTTGATATTTTTTTTTCTTTCTTTTTTTTTTTTTTACTTTATTTAAGCTTTATTTAAACATATGATGTAACCCCACCACCCTCACCCAACCCCTCTTCCCCCCACCCCCCTCAGTTTGTTTTATGACATTAAGAGTCTCTTTTGGTTTTTCTCCCTCCCAATCCCATCTTCTTTCATTTTTACTTTTCCTACCACCTTAACTCCCACCCCCGTTGCATCTCCACTTCCTCATATCAGGGAGATCATGTAGTAGTTGTCTTTCTCCAGTTGACTTATTTCGCTAAGCATAATACGCTCTAGTTCCATCCATGCCTTATGACCCAGCAATTGCACTACTGGGTATTTATCCTGTTTGATATTTTTAATTAAGATCACAGATAGCATCCACTGCCCTGAGGATCAAAGATGAACTCCATACCATTGTTATTAAAGCTCTCCATTGGTAGAAACTGACTAACTGAGCAACAATTGTAAAACCCCTTAATGAAGTAGGAACCAACATCTATAAGGAAGGGAGAGGATGGGATGGAATTGCAGTGGAATGGCATGAAAAGGGAGTCAGATATCATAGGAAAGTATAGTAATGCTGGAAAATACCTAGCTAGGTGAGGCCACAGAAATTCATTTTGTAATCTACAAGGATGGTTAATTTTCAAATGGTGGCTTTATTCATTCATTCATTAACCAAATATTTATTGAGTGCTTACTTTGCCCGAGACTTGAAGGCAGTGAGAAAGATACAGCAATAAACAACAGAGTTTAGGTCTCTAATCTTTTCTTTTTCTTTTTTTCCCCATTTTATTTTATTTTATTTCTTTTCGGTGTTCAAAAATTCATTGTTTATACACCACACCCAGTGCTCCATGCAATGCGTGTCCTCCATAATACCCACCACCAAGCTCACCCATTCCCCAGCCCCCTCCCCTCTAAAACCCTCAATTTATTTCTCAGAGTCCACAGTCTCTCATGGTTTGTCTTCCCCTGCAATTTCCCCCATCTCAATTCTCTGCTTCATCTCCCCATGTCCTCTGTGTTATTCCATGCTCGACAAGTAAGTGAAACCATATGATACTTGACTCTCTCTGCTTGGCTTATCTCACTCAGCATAATCTCTTCCAGTCCCATCTGTGTTGATATAAAAGTTTAGTATTCATCCTTTCTGATGGAGACATAATTCTCCATTGTATATATGGACCATATCTTCTTTATCCATTCGTCCATTGAAGGGCATCTTGGTTCTTTCCACAGTTTGGCAAGTGTGACCATTGCTGCTATGAACACTGGGGTACAGGTGGCCCTTCTTTTCATTATATCTATATCTTTGGGGGAAATACCCAGAAGTGCAATTGCAGAGTCATAGTGTAGCTCTATTTTTAATTTCTTAAGGAATCTCCACACTGTTTTCCAAAGTGGCTGCACCAACTTGCATTCCCACCAACAGTATAAGATGGTTCCCCTTTCTCCACATCCCCTCCAACATTTGTTGTTTACTGTCTTGTTAATTTTGGCCATTCTAACTTGTGTAAGGTGGTAACTCAATATGGTTTTGATTTGAATCTCCCTGATTGCTAATAATGATGAACATTTTTTCATGTGCCTATTAGCCATTTGCATGTCTTCTTTGGAGATATGTCTGTTCATGTCTTCTGCCCATTTTTTGATGTGATCATGTTTTGTGTGTGTTGAGCTTGAGAAGTTCTTTAGAGATCTTGGATATCAGCCTTTTGTCTATAGTGTCATTTGCGAACATCTCTCATTCTGTGGGTTGCCTCTTTGTTTTATTGACTGTTTCCTTTACTGTGAAGAAGCTTTTGATCTTGATGCAGTCCCAAAAGTTCATTTTTGCTTTTTTTTTCCTTTGTTTTTGGAGACATATCTTGAAAGAATTTGTTGTAGTTGATGTTGAAGAGGTTATTGCTTATGTTCTCTTCTAGGACTTTGATAGATTTCTGCCTCGCATTGAGGTCTTTTATCCATTCCGAGTTTATCTTTGTTTATGGTATAAAAGAATGGTCGAGTTTCATTCTTCTACATATAGCTGTCCAATTTTCCCAGCACGATTTATTGAAGAGACTGTCTTTTTTTGAATGTATATTTTTCCCTGCTTTGTCAAAGATTATTTGACCATAGAGTTGAGGGTCCATATCTGGGCTCTCTACTCTGTTCCACTGGTCTATGTGTCTGTTTTATACCAGTACCATGCTGTCTTGGTGATCACAGCTTTGTAATAAAGCTTGAAATCAGGCAACATGATGTCCCCCGTTTTGTTTTTCTTTTTCAACATTTCCTTAGAAATTTGAGGTCTCTTCTAGTTCCATACAAAGTTAGGATTGTTTGTTCCAGCTCTTTGAAAAATTCTGGTGGAATTTTGATCAGGATGGCATTGAAAGAATAGATTGCTCTAGGCAGTATAGATATTTTAACAATGTTTAGGTCTCTAATCTTAAAGTTAATTTTTTAAAATTTTATTTTATTTTTATTTGCTTGATATAAGAGATCACAAGTAGTCAGAGAAGCAGGCAGAGAGAGAGGAGGAAGCAGGCTCCCCACTGAGCAGAGAGCCCAATTTGGGGCTTGATCCCAGGACCCTGGGATCATGACCTGAGTGGAAGGCAGAGGCTTTAACCCACTGAGCCACCCAGGTGCCCCTCTTAAAGTTAATTTTAAGATTAATCCCTAATCTTACATGGCAGTGAGTAATTCAGACAAAAATTCAAAAAGAGTTGGTAATGAAAAGTACTAAAAGAATTAAAGTAAATTGTAAAATAGAAAGTAAATGAGGAACCATTCTGAGCACTGAATGACTAAGGGAGATCTCTCTGAGAAAATAACATAAAACTGAGACACAAGTGGCAAAGGCTGGTCCATAATAGAGAAGGGGGAAATTCTAAGAGAAAAATATTTTAGTGCCAGAACACTTTTGGTACAAGCAAGCTTGGTGTATACAGGGAATGAAGAGAAGACTGGTATGGCTGAATCCTAGTAGATTAAGATATTGTGTTAAAATAAAATTGGAGCTAAAGCCAGGACATGCTGAGCTTTTTAAGTCAGGTAAAATAGCTGGGATACTATTCTAAATGTGCTGGAAGACACTGGAGGTGTTATTGAGTGAGTTGATCTGGGTGTTAGCCTGAATTCCACAGAAAGCAGAATCTGAGACAAAGTTTAAATATGGGTGCTTTTTGGGAGAGTTTGATTCCAGGGAGCAGCTAGGAGGAACATGAGAGAAATTCAAAGAATGAGATAGAATGCAGCCTCTTGGACATTTTATTTTTTTAATTTTTAAATTTTTACTTTTTAAAAGATTTTATTTATTTATTTGAGAGAGAGAGAGTGAAAGTGTGCATGAATAGGGTGAGGGGCAGAGGAAGAGGGAGAGAGAGAATCCCAAGCAGATTCCCCACTGAGTGCGGAACTTGACATGGGGCTCGATCCCAGGACCCTAAGATTGTGACCTGAACTGAAGTCAGATGCTTAACTAACTGATTCACCCAGATGCCCCTCCACTTGGACATTTTAAACATTATTGACAGCAAATAACAAGCTAGTTGAAGAAGAAATTACTAACACAATTACAGAACAACTTAAAAAATAAAGAAAATAAAACTAATACATGCATAAGGTGAAGTAAAACTATAACTCTCCATGTAAAGAAATTTTTGTATTAGATGTTTCTATTTAAGAATGAAATTAAAGTATTCAACATAAGTAGCCATTAGGAAAGTCCTCAGGAAGATAGCAATGAAGAAAATAGGGTTTGAAAAAAGATGTAAAGTAATGAGGAAGTGGAAAATCAGAATTTTTCAAATCCAAGATCTGGTTCTTCTAAAGCAAAAATAAACATGGCAAACACAAAACCCCAAACAAATAAAGAACCAAAACTACATTAAAATTGGCAAGATCTGGTCTTCAACTTTTTCTAATGAATTTGATTCCATGAGCATCTCATGAATTTGGTTTGCCATCTGCAGTATTTAGATGACCAAAATACATTTCTCATATATATGTGGTCTTAGTCCATAGTTCCTATCTCACAGCTCCCCAAATACTTGGAATTTCCTAAAGGAGGTGACTTTTGCAAAGTTTCTAAGGATGGGGGCTGGTTTACAGTGAAGCATCCATGTGGTTAGATGTCTGAAACTTTCAGTCTTACCTTCTGAGCTCTAAAGAAGGGAAGGGGGGCCGGAGGTTGACTCAATCACCAAACACCAATGATTTAATTTACCATGCCCATGTAATGAAGCCTCCATAAAAATCTTTTATAAGCAGGGTTTGGAGAGCTTCTGGGTTGGTGAACATAAGGAGATACAGGAAGAGTGGCATGCCTGGAGAGGGCCTAGAAGCTCCTTGCCTTCTTCCTATACATTGCCCTATGCCTCTCTTCCACTTGCTGTTCTTCAGTTACATCCTTTTATAATAAACTGGGTAACCTACTAAGTAAAGTGTTTCTTTGAGTTCTGTGAGCTATTCTAGCAAGTTAATCAAAGCCAAGGAAAAAGTTTTAGAAATATCTTATTTAGAGCTGGTTGGTCAGAAGTAGAGGTAACAACCTGGATTTTCAACTGGTGTCTGAAGTCCAAGGAGGAGATTAAGGAAACATCCAGTCTATAGCTTGTTGTTCAGAAGTACTGGTACAATCTGGGCTTATGACTGATATCTGAAGTGATTATGGACTTGAAAGGTAATCTTGTAGAACTGAACACTTCACCTGTAGTCAGCCTAAACAATCAAAAAAAATTCTGAACAAGGACATTATAGGTGACATCCTTCAGGGGAAATAAATGTTGTAAATTATTCCAGCCAAATTACTAAACAAATAAACAAACAAGCAAGCAAGCAGCAATTCCTGGGATGACTGGGTACCCAATCACCAGAGTATATTATTCCAAAATGTACAGTTTCCAGGAAAAAACTAAGAGATGTGAAAAGAAACAGGAAATCATGACCCATATACAGGGAGAAAGCAAGTAATATAAACTGCTTTTGAAAGGCCCTTGAATTGGCAAACAAGGACATTAAAGCAGCATCTAAGGATATATTCAAAAAACTAAAGAGAACCACACTTAAAGAAAGAAATATAGGAGAGAAGATGGTAATGTATCATCAAATAAAAAAATAGTAAAAATGTAGAAATTATTAAAAAAAACCAAATAGGAATTCAGAATTCAAAAAATATAATAATCAAAATGAAAAATACAAAGGGGATTCTCAGGAGTATGTATAAGCTGGTGGTGGGGTGGGGAGATTTGGCCAAATTAAAGACAGAATAATAGAGATTATACATTGGAAGAACACAGAGAAAAAAATGAATAAGTAAAACAAAGCAGAGACTAAGAGGAATGTGAGACTCCATTAACTGGACCAACATATCTGTAATATGAGTATTAAAGAAGAGAAAGGCACAGAAAAAATATCTGAAGACATGATGACTAAAAACTTTCCAAATTTAATGAAAAATCTTAAACTACATACGAATACACAGTAAAAAAAAAAAAATTCCAATTGGGATGAATACAAAGATATCCACACACAGTCACACCCCGGTCAAGATGTTGAAGCCAAACACAGAAAGAAAATACCAAAAGTTATAAGAGGAAAATGAGTTATTATGTACAACAGAGCCTGCGGTACAGAACCTCAATAAGATCAACAGTTGAATTCTTTTTTTTTTTTTTTAAAGATTTTATTTATTTATTTGACAGATGGAGATCACAAGTAGGCAGACAAGCAGGCAGAGAGAGAGGAGGAAGCAGGCTCCCTGCTGAGCAGAGAGCCCAATGCGGGGCTCGATTGCAGGACCCTGAGATCATGACCTGAGCTGAAGGCAGAGGCTTTAACCCACTGAGCCACCCAGGCGCCCCAACAGTTGAATTCTTATCAGAAACAGCAGTGACTAGGATTAGGGTGACATATTCAAAGTGCTCAAGATAAAAAATTGTCAACCAAGAATTTTATAACCAGCAGAGCTATCTTTCAAAAATGAAGGAGAAATTTATTTTCCTTCATGAAAACATATTCTCAGATAAACAAAAAGAGAGAGAATTTGCCATTAGCAGAATGGTTTACAAGGAAGTTATGCAAGCATGAAACAAGTGATATCTGACAATAATTTGAACAGTGAAAGAAAAAAAGAGTAACATAATGGTAATTATGCAGATAATATACAATGGTGGTATAATTGCATTTCTTATTTATTTACTTAACTGACTCAGAAAGCAATTGCATAAAACTTTAGGTATGTAACTGTATTGTTTAACATTTCAGAAATGTAATGTATTTGACAATAATATAAATGGGTGGTTGGGAGCAAAGCTGTGTGGCAGTAAAGAAATAACAACACATAGTATCTTGAATCCATAGATAGAAGAGAATCAGAAAGGATGACTAAGAAGCTTAATATAACAAGTTCTGTATATATACATTTGCTTTCATTTCTTCTCAGTTTCCTTCAAAGGGAATATACTGTTGAGTTTGTAACATATAGACATAAATAATGGTAGTAGCACAAAAATATTGAGATGGGATGGAGCTATATAGTGGTAAAATTTCTTTATTGTATTGAAAATAAGTCAGTATAAAAAATAGATTGGTATAATTTGGAAAGTATTTTGTAAACCACAGAGTATTCACTAAGTAAATAACTCAAAGATAAAATTTTTAAAAATTACGGAAATTAAAATGTTATGCAACAAACCTATGCACTTAGTACAAACAAGAGAATAAGGAGAAAAAGAGATGAGAAAAATCATGGGACACATAGAAAACCAAAAGCAAGATTACAATGAAACAAAACCAAAACCAAGATTACAACTTTAAAACTAACCATATAAATAATGACATTAAATCTGAATAGATTGTTTAACAGTCTATTCAAAATGTGGATTTTAAGATTTTGGATAAGAAAAAGATTCAACTATACCTGGTTTTGGGGGGACACATTTTAGATTCAAACATACAAAGGGTGGAAAAAGTTACATTATGCAAATAAGTATAAATGAGCTAGATTGTCTATAGTAAATCAAAAAGATTTTAAAACAAAAAATATATTTTCTATAAGAGGAAAAATCACTCCTCAATTCATTTTATGAGGTCAATACTACCCTGAAGCAAAAATGACAAAAAATATCTCAAGAAAATTACAGACTAACATTTCTTATGAGTACACATGCAAAAATACTTCTGCAATATACTGGCAAATTGAATTTAGCAACATATAAAAAGGATAGTATACCATGACCAAGTGGGTTTTATGCCAGAAATACAGAATTATTTAATAGCTGAAAATCAAGTAATATAATATACCATATTAATAGAATAATGGATAAAATTCATCATACTATCACAATAGGTGTTGAAAAAGCATTTGACAACATCTAACAGTCTTTCATGATAAAAATAATCAAAGTAGAAGGGAACATTTTTGACCTGATAAGTGATATCTGTGAAAAACCTAAAGGTCTCATCATATTGTTGGTGAAAGATTTCTTCCAAAGACCAAAAAAAAGATAAGGGTGTGAGCTCTTGCTACTTTTATTTGATATTGTACTGGAGATTCTAGCCAGGACATTTAGGGGAAAAAGCAAAGCAAATCAAAGCAAAAAAAAAAAAAAAAAAAAAAAAAAGGAAAAGGAAACAGAAAATGCATCCTGATTGAAAAGGAAGATGTAAAACTATTTCTATTTGCATGTGAAGCAAACTAGCATATATAAAATCCTACTAAAACCACTAAAATGTTATTAGAATTGATAAATCAATTAAGCAAGACGTAGGATACAAGAAAAAGCACAAAAATCAATTGTATTTCCACCTACAAGCAATTACATTCTGAAAATTAAAGATAATTCCAGTCACAATAGCACTGAAAAGTAAAATAATTAGATACACTTTTAACAAAAAAGGACAAAACTTGTACTCAGAAAAACTTGTACTCAGAAATGTTGTGCAAAAAATTAAAGAAGACATAAATGAATGAAAAGACATTCCATGTTCATAGTTTGGAGGACTTAATACTAAGATGGCAATATTCCCCCAAATTGGTCTGTGAATTTATAAATGCAATCCCTGTCAAAATGCCAGGTTTCTTTTTATACAAATTGACAAGCTGATCCTAAAATAAACAGGTTACAACAAAGCATCAAAAATAACTGATCTTACCTCAGTTTTTCCCCAAGCTTTTCAAGAATTGATCACCTCTATGCTGTAGCAAATTGTTCCATATTTTGGAATATATTTACATATTTCAAATTTATTATGTGCCATATAATTTAAGGGTTAATACTTAACCATGTTTAGGGGCTCCTGGGTGGCTCAGTCGGTTAAGCATCTGCATTCAGCTCAGGTCATGATCTTGGGGTCCTGGGATTGAGCCCTGCACTAGACTCCCCACTCAGTGGAGAGTCTATTTCCTCCTTCTCCCCCCACCTCGTGCACGTGCTCTGTCTCAAACAAGTAAGCAAAATCTTTTTTAAAATGTAGCTAACCATGTATAAAAAAATAAGGAAAACTATTTAGTGATAAAAACAGATGTTGAAATCATAAAAGAAATATTAGAAAGGAAATTCAACATTATATTGAAAGGATATTCCTACACAAGGAGGTATTTTTCAGATATGCAGAGTTGCTTAATATTTATGATATACCAATATTATATGACAAATCAATGTTATCATTGTAAAAGGGGAAAAAATGACACTTGACCAAAATTGCCAGACTTCTGGGGCAAAAGAGTTCTTAGCAAAGCAATATAAAGACACTTCTTAATATGAGAAACTATATATGACAACAGAGAGAAAATTTTTTTTGGAATGTGAGACTTTAGAGTCAAATTTATGGAAATAATTAGAGCTATAATAAAGATATTTTTGTCCTAATTATCCAACTTTGTCCCAGAAATGTTCATCTGTATTGTAAGATTTTAAACAGCAGTAAGATACATAGGCATAACGAGATCAAATTATCATTGTTTGTTAAAAAAAAAAAAAAAAGCATGGGCAGGTTTTTAAAAACTCAGTTTAGAGGGCATATGCTGCAATCACTGATTTTTTACACATGTGTATATATTCTATTAAAACAATGACTCAATGAGAAATAGACAGTAGGATATTTATTAGCTAACTTTCATTTAATCAACTCACCAGATTAACCCAATAGTACTGTTCCCTCCAAAAAAATGAGTCACTGACTTCCACTTAAGACAGAATGCTCGATACTGCCAACAGCATCAACTTACTAATTCCACACTCACCTTTTGAACTGTTTGCTTACCAAGAGTGAGTTACATAAATGGTCAAAGATCTCTTTACACTGTTTGAATGTATTGTTGCAATTAAATAATTGGGTTAAATTTTATATAGACTGATAGAATTAGAGAGTGAAAAATAAGTGCTGTTCTGCAAAAACAAAATGGATTACTTCGAAAAATTGAATGAATGAGTCTCTAAAAACAGACTGCTATTGCGTTACACACAGGTGATACAATATGTAAAAATTTAGAATAATTCACACTCAGATTACACACATTTTCAAGTTGCTATACGACTTTTAAGAAACCAATACTTGAGGGGCACCTGGATAGCTCAGTAAGTTAAGTGTCTGACCCTTGATTTTGGCTCAGGTCATGATTTCAGGGTCCTGAGATGGCATTCCATGTGGTACTCAGAACTGAGTGTGGAACCTACTTAAGATTCTCTCTCTCCCTTTCCTTCTGCTTCTCCCCCTTTACCTCTCTTTCTCTTAAATAAATAAATAAATCTTAAAAAAAAAAAGAAGAAACCAATACTTGAAATTGTAGGACAGATTATATGAAAATCCCTCCAAAGATAAGCATAGAGAAAATTTTGGTTTTTGGTCGCATGTCAATATATTTTCAAATGCTTATGCCTTCATCTTTGTTTTCAGTGAAAATAGTTTTTGGATTATCACTCTTCCTGATGTTTTCCTGATCAGTCTTCAGCAGTATCCTATCTGATCAATAACAGTGATGTCTTAATGCTGTGTGTAACCAGGGAACCATGACAGAACCCTAGGTGAGAGAGGATATTTGAAGAAGAACTAAGGTCATATTTGCCTGATAGTCTGGTGAAATGGGGATTCAAAGTCAAAAAGGGAGAATAGTTACAGAAAAATAAGAAGGAACACTATTTTTTGCACATCTGAGTGTCTGGCATGGAAGAATGTAAATATGCTAGATATTAAAAGTATTATAAAACAGTGGGATTTTGAGTCATATTTTCCCCTACAATTAGCGTGCATGACTTTTATACACAGAGTGAAAAAATAACAATGTATTATCAAGGAATGTAATAATTCGATTTGGAACTTGAACTGTACTGACTGAAATTTAGGTAATTGTGTTTTAAAGCTAAAGCCATATAAAATATAAATGCCAAATAATTTCTGTATCTCTGACATGAGAAAGAACAGACCACATGTTCCTGCCATGACTGTTTGTGGGTACACATGCAAAAGGCACAGAGGGGTGAGGTTAAGGGAAGGAGAAGAAGAGAGCTAATGTAGAGATCAGCTGCTCAGGAAGAGAAAATTGGGGTGACCCCTCCAACACAGAGGGAGAAGGGCTAGTTTTTCCATTTCTGAATGTAGGTTCATTAATAAGAATTAGCTCTTGGCACATATGCATTCCCAGAAGATGGAATATGTCTTTCTCCTTAAATTCATGTAGGCTACCCAGAAACTCATGAATTCCTGGAATTTTTATTAAGATTTTCATACAAACAAGCAATCATTTTGAAACTCTAGTTCCTGGTAATGATCTCCATGAATGTCTTTGAAACATGAATTTGCATGCGAAGACAGAAGATGAAAGAAATGGGGAAGACATTTTCTTAAAGATAGATTTTTATTAAAACACTTATTTTTTCTTTATTCATTCACATTGAGTATTACAGCACCATTAGTAAATTGTTATTTTTATGAGTCTGTTTCACTCAGGAAATTTCTTAATTCATTACATTTTATTAGATCAGCAGTAATGAACCAAAAACAATATCATTTATTTTTATTACTACTGTAGGTTAAATCACAATGATTTATATAGCCAGATTGAAGCAATGACTGTGTAATTACTCTGTTATTGTCAACGATATATTTTTCTTAAATAAGACACTTTAACCACATGTAAAGTTGATAAATACAGAAACTTGGAAGTGGAAATAGACTAGCTGCCCAGCCACCATTTTGTATGCAAGGTATGAGGTGGATCCATTTTGGATGATGGGCATGGGTATTGTAAGGAAACAGGCAAAACAGTGGTATTGATGAGGTGACAGTGATGGGTCTCTTGCTGTCAGGATTTGTGGTTTAGAATGTTACTCATTGTATCATAAATTTAAGGGGCTCATTCCCTGAAGTTTAAACCAAATATGAGCATTGCGGATAGAGGATTGTCTGCATTTTTCTTTTTTTTCTAAGCAAAGAATTATTTTCAAGGATTTCTGACCATTTTCCTTTAATGTCTTATAAGTCTGACAGTCATTGCATATTAGTCAATCTTCTTTCCGGCCAGTCTCCTGAAGTCTATGTCACTTCCATTGCTCCTATCTTCAGTAGAAATAGAGAATCACTACTCTGACACCTGTACTGTAATCTTTAAACCACTTGAAGACCTATCAAAGATTTTTATTTCTTCCTTGGTAAATGACCTCAATCCAAATACAAGATTTTACCCTAGGACTCAGCAATTGCACTACTGCTTATTTACCCCAAAGATACTGATGTAGTAGAAAAAAGAGCCATATGCACTCCAATGTTCATAGCAGCAATGTCCACCATAACCAAACTGTGGAAGGAGCCAGGATGCTCTTCAACAGATGAATGGTTAAAGAAGATGTATATGATCCACATATACAATGGAATATTACTCAGTCAGGATGAATATCCAATATTTGCTTCAACATGGATGGAACTGGAGGGGATTATGCTAAGTGAAGTAAGTAAAACAGAGAAAGACAATTATCATATGGTTTCACTTATTCGTGGAACATAAGGAATAGCATGGAGGACATTAGGAGAAGGAAAAGAAAAATGAAGAGGAGAAATAAGAGGCGGAGATGAAACATGAGACACTATGGACTCCAGGAATCAAGGATTCTAGAGGGAAGGGGTTTAAGAGGATGGGTGAGCTCAGTGATGGGTATTAAGGAGGACATGTATTGCACAGAGCACTGGGTATTATAAGCAAACAATGAATCATGGAACACTAACATCAAAAGTTAATGAGGTACTGTGTGGTGACTAGCATAACATAATAAAAAAATTATTTAAAAAAGACAAATATAAGATTTCAGTAAATGAGTGTTAATAAACCAAGCCGACAAGTTTTGGGTTTTTTAGTAACATATTAATATTTGCAGCTATCATGAAAGAATTACTCTCAAAATATCTAGAGGAAAAACAGTTGTGGGTCTACCATCCACTATCCATAACCTTGTATCCAAAAACACCATAAGCCAAAAAATTAACTCATTTGGCAGAAAAACTTGCTGTGTGGCTATTCATAGCCTTTATTCTACTCAGTGTGATTATTCAACTATTTTGTTGCAGTTATATTAATGTGCCTGATTACAGAGTGTTGTCCTAGAATCCATTGTGAGTGTTCCCTAATACGTAGTGAATGCACCATACTACTTTCCAAAATTGAAAAAAAAAAAGTCTTTATTCTGAAACACATCTGGTCCAAGAGTTTTGGACAAAGGGCTGTGAATTTGGTTTGGGAAAGTGAAATGAGGTCTCCTAAGTAATTCTAAGCTATTCCCCTGGTTTCACTAATTTAAAAATATTTCATGACACATTCTTCTCTACTCTGCCTAATGGTTAATTCAAAAGTATAATGAACAGTAAAAAGTCAGGTACTTATGCCCCTTGTTATCAGTACTGAGATACTATGAGGATAGCATTGACACTCCACATGTAGAGGATACAGCAGATGGTCTTGTGGTAAGCAACTTGAATGAGAAAAGATTAGAAGTACCTTGTCCAACAGTTTTGGAGATACTGAGGTCAGCCTAGAGAACCAAAAGTGAAATGAATGTTTTACACATAGAAATCCATCTGACCCCCGTTGCATCTCCACTGCCTCATATCAGGGAGATCATATGATAGTTGTCTTTTTCCGATTGACTTATTTCACTAAGCATCTAAGGGGGTAGGAAAAGAAAAAATGAAACAAGATGGGATTGGGAGGGAGACAAACCAAAAGAGACTCTTAATGTCATAAAACAAACTGAGGGAGGTGGGGGGAGGGGGGTTGGGAGAGGGTGGCGGGGTTACATTATATGTTTAAATAAAATAAATTAAAAAATAAATAAATAAAAATTAAAAAAAAATTAAAAATCGTTGGTTAAAAAAAAAAAAAAAGAAATCCATCTGACCACACAGCTTTTTAAAGTGTGAAGAAAGTATATAATCAGGTTCCTGTTAGGTTATAAACTGCCATCACCGTCCCAGAATACTGGAACCTCATTCTGGTTTCTCCTCTGCTTTTGATATGGGGCAGTATTTTTTCACAGAGTTATTGTATGTTCTGGACTATGAAGAGTTAAGTGATTCCCAAAGTCTGATAAGTCACTGCTAATTCTCTTTATATAGAGAAGTTTTCATGTTCTGGAAACAGCAGCTCTTCTTTAGCATAAACTGTGTTATACTGTAGGTTATGTCATTGCTACTAATTTAGAGCACTGAGCGAAAATAAATATCAACATTTTCTGTTCTTCTTCTTCCTTTTTCCTCTCATTCATCCCTTCTTCACTTCTGTCTTGCCTGAGCATTCCCAGGGGCAAACAATTTCCATTTCTCTCTGACGGTGTGAATAGGACAAAACATGAATAGTCACTCTCAATGAACACACAAGGACTCAAACACAAAAGTATGCTCATACATCTGTGAACCATTCACATTTTGGCAACAATGGAGACTCTGCTTAACAAAAAAGGAAACACAACCTAAGTAATTTAAAAATATTTTGTCATTTATATACACACTGTGTCAGACTATAATTCGGAAGTATGATACATTACAAACTATCTTTATGGCTATTATTGAATGGTGGTTGCTGATAGCAACAGTGCATTCCATCATTTCTGTCTGTCTCACACTCTGCTCCCTTTCTGTTTCTCCTTCTATACGTGTGAGCAAGGGAGCACCTGGGTCTTTTAATTCTTCCTTTCTTCCTTTATTTATTTTTGTGTATCTAAGTCAGTACTTGTCTTGAGTACTTAATGTCTTCAAGGTTAGTTTACTCAAGTGAAAATGCCTCTATCTGATAAATTCAAAGACAGAAAGTCACTCCATGTTTTCAGTATTTCACAAGAAACTCATGAGAGGTGGGAGCAAAGATGTTCTCAATGAAAAGTTAAAATAATATTTAAGTGTTGGGACGCCTGGGTGGCTCAGTGGGTTAAGCCGCTGCCTTCAGCTTGGGTCATGATCCCAGCGTCCTGGGATCGAGTCCCACATCGGGCTCCTTGCTCAGCAGGGAGCCTGCTTCTCCCCTCCCCTCTCTGCCTGCCTCTCTGCCTACTTGTGTGATCTCTGTCTATCAAATACATAAATAAAATCTTTAAAAAAATATTTAAGCGATGGGGTGCCTGGGTGGCTCCGTGGGTTAAAGCCGCTGCCTTCGGCTCCGGTCATGATCCCAGGGTCGTGGGATCGAGCCCCGCATCGGGCTCTCTGCTCTGCGGACAGCCTGCTTCCTCCTCTCTCTCTCTGCCTCTCTGCCTACTTGTGATCTCTGTCTGTCAAATAAATAAATAAAATCTTTAAAAAAATATTTAAGCGTTATTTTGGTTGTGTAAATTATTGAAAATGTTTAATTTATGAGCAATTCTTAATTCAATCAAGTATCACAGGTTAATGAACCAAGCATTACAGTTTTGTCAGCATACTCTTAAACTTGTTAGGCTAATCTGTCTGAAGTGTGGTTACTTGTTTAATTTTTTTTTCTTAGTTGGTCTATAATTTATGGTCTTTCAACTCATGAATTTTGAGGGGTGATATAATCATTATTTGCTGTATTCATTTTCAATAATAAAAAAAAAAAGATTTAATTTTATTTCAAGTGAATAGTCTCAAAGAGAAAAGCCCACAAGAAAAGTGAATGCATAGGCTTTAAAATAGGCCAAAAAGCTACCATGGACCTTGAGGAATCTTAAGGATGACTATAAAGTCAATCCCACTACCAAGCAGGAGTTACTAAGAGAAAAAGCATCTCCCATGTGCCGACTCTGTCTTTCTGCTCATAGCCCTCTTTCCCTAGGCATCATCCTTAATATGTTAGGGAATAGGATCTGTGCTTAGGAGGATTCACCTATGGAGATAGAGTTCGGCCAGTGCAGGTATTGATATTAAATCTAAATGTAACATTTGATGGTACTTTAGGGATCTCTCATTATTTTCTACTGAAAATAACCCTTATTGAGTTAACAAAAGCTTTCATGACTTAATTTGAATCTATGATTGCTGGAACAGAACCTAAAGCCTAAGGGGAATTATTAACAATTTATGAGAAATCTTTAAGAGATTAAAAGGGCTAATAGATATAAAAGAAAATTTAAGATAAGATAAGCTGATTAGTGTGAATACCAAAGAGCAAAATATATAAGATTTGAATTGTATTCCTTGGGAAATTTTATGTTAATAAGTTCTCTAAGGTGGATAAATAGATAAAATCTCAAAGAGCAAAATTTCAAATCTCTCTCTTTCATCAATTGTTTAAAATGTTAATCTGATAGTCTTTTTCCCCCTATAGAAATAAGAGATTATTTCAAAATATGAAACATAAGTGGTCAGTTTGTGTAGAATACAGTGACAGAAAAAAAATTGGAAAAAGGAAAGGCAAAGGGCAAAATGCTTTATTCAGCTGAATCAGCAGAAAGTGGGACTTCTTAAAACTTAAAATCCAGAAAGAGCTTGGTCCAATTTTTCTATTTCTTCTTAAAGCCACAGTTTTCTTTTATCCTGGACATGGAATGAGTTAATGGACAGGACCTCCCATTTACTTCAATTCCTTGCCTGCACAATTTGCCGCAGAATTACTTTTTCTCACTGAAATCTATCATGTGTTACTGAAAGAAATAAAAATATCGCCTTATTGACTGTGGAGAAAGGAAGCAGCATTTTAGAACCAAGACAGAGGTCAGCATTTGTTTGTGCTCAACCTTGGTGTCACCATTCAAGTGCCTTCCGATTCAATAGTTCTATCCCTGTTCAGTTGATAGCCCAACTCACAAAAGAAAACATCTTATTTCTGATCCTCCCCATCTGAGGAGATAGAGGGTGCCATTAACCCATTAGAGAAGCCACTGGCACACCTCGGTATTAACAGAAAAATTTCAACGTAAACATTGGTTTGTGTACAACTGAAAGGCTCAGCAGCGTCAAGTTCTGGTGGCCTGTGTGTTCCCGCCCCTCATGTAGGAGAAGATTCCAAACCTTAAGTTTATATAAGCATCTCCAGAGTTGTGAAATGTGCTTTTGAAAAACTTTTGTCAAAAGCATAATTGAACAATAAGCCCCGATTGCCCTTTAAAAAAGAACTTATTTTGGTAAGAGCACTTAACATAATATCTAACAAAATCTTAACAAAATTTCAAGTACACAATGCAGTTGTGTTGACTACAGGGACCATCTCTGTCCATCAGATCTCTAGAGCTTATTCCTCTTGCATAACTGAAACTTTATTTCTGCTAGGGACTCAGCATTTCCTCCTCTTCACAGTCCCTGGCAACCACCATTCCACGATTTGATTCTGTTAATTTGAGTACTTAGGGACCTCATATAAGTGGAATCACACAGTATTTGTCATTCTGTGACTTACTTATTTCACTTAGCATAATGTCCTCAAGGTTCATCCATGTCATAGTGTATCACAGAGTTTTCTTTTTCTTTAATACGGAGTAATATTCCATTGTAGGTACATAACATGTTTTCCTTTTCCATTCGCCTGTCCGTAGACATATAGGTTGTTTCCACATCTTGGCTATTATGAATAATGATGTAATGAGCATGAGAGTGTTAATGTCTCTTTGAGATTCTGACTTCAATTCTTCTGGGTAATGGGATTGCTGGATCACATGATTGTTCTATTTTTCAGTGGGGGGCTTGAACTCATAACCCAGAAATCAAGACCTGAGCTGAGACCCAGAGTCAGATGCCTAACAGACTGAGCCACCCAGGTACCCTTGCTGCTTCTATTTCTAATTGTTCTCTGTACATTCTTCTTCATTGAGATTCACAAGACCCTGGAAGATTGGGCTCAAAATGATCTCTCTACCATCATTTATTATTCATCACTCTTCCACACTCTACAAATCTGAATACTCTTTTTTTTTTTTTTTCCTGTTACTCGAATGTATAGTGTTCTATGTGGTTTCTGAACCTTCTCAGTGTTGTTCCTAGAAAAACTGTATTCCTCTCTTTCCTTAGGTAATTCTGATTACAACTTTCAAACTCAGCTTTTCCTTACAAGTCTGGGTTAGGTGCTCCCACTTCACTTGTACTTCTCCAAGGGTAGCACTAACTATCCTTTATTGTAGTTGTCTTTTTGAATATTTTCAATCTTCTTACAAGATTCAAAGTACCATGAAAGCAAAGACCAAGTTTATTTTGTTTGCTATCACACACTTGACGCATAGTATGTGTTCAATAAAAGTTGCCTAGTGGATGCATGGATGTCTGCAGCCATGAGACAGTAATTAAAGAACTGAATAGCATTCACTGAAATAAGCTGAATTTGTGAAAATAGTTTCAGTTGTTAGGATTTTATACTTGATGGTGGGAGACAGAATTTTTGTGTCCTTTTATTGATAATAATCATATTAATAACAGGGGTAATAACGACTACTAACTTCTTGAGTTTCAATCATGATGAGGTACCATATTAAGAGCTTTATTACATTATTCCATCCAACCCTTATAATAACTCAACAAAGTGGGTATCATATTTCCCATTTTATAGATGAGAAACTAAGACTCAAAAGTAACTTATGGCAAGTTACAATTTTAAAAAAAAGTCAGAATTTGAATCCAGATCCACTTTGCGGGTATAGCTCAGTGGTAGAGCATTTGACTGCAGATCCACTTTAAAAGGTTGTCCTAATGTCACTAAACTAAAAAGCTTATTCAGAGAGATTCAGGGAGAAACTTACACTTCCAACATTTGCTTAGTTTCTCTTTACTCGTAAAGCATAATATAGATAATTACATGAGATAAAGTTAACTATAATACATGACTTAATAAAAAAATACTCTTTCTCTCTGACACTCTATGCTTAGAACAATTCCTAACAGTCATAGATGTAGATATATATATATACATATATATATATCTGTTAGGAGTCTTAATAAATACTTGACCTTCTTCACTTACTCACATATTACAATATCTAATTTCTAGCTTTTCAAAATCTATCATCATTTCTACTTGATGACTATCATTACTTTGTTGCAGGGCTTTGGAGTATGATCATCTTTACCATAAACATCATTGTCAGGACTTCACAACAAAAAAAAAACCAATACTGTGGGTCATCATTCCACGTCCATTTTTGTAGGGTAGTGACTGTGATTATAGCCATTTTATATTGTCCCACTTCTATTGGTAAGGACATGAGGGCTTATCAAGTGAAGGTGTAAATAAGTGGCAGAGCAGGGACACTAATCCAAGCTGACTCCAGAGGTAGTGGTCATTAGGCATCAATGCTTCTTGCTGAGCAAAAAGCTAGAATAGAATTCCTGCTCTGTCTGCCTTCTGCCCCCTTATGCAGTTCAAATAGAGAGGAGGTCTCTATCTGTTGAATATAGACGTATGGTCTGTTATTTCAGAGCATCTTCCAAATGGGAAGATCTGTGCAACATTTCTAAGGACTCCCAGAAACCTCTATGCATAACACAAGAGGTTTCTTACCTGAAGCTGAATTCCGAATAACTTTCAACTTAATTGCAATTGCTTCAGGAAAGGCAACTTGGGCTTTACCCTATTCTTTTTTTTACATGTTTTTTACACAAATATTATTTAAATAACTGCATAATAGAATACAAGCCTTAGGTTTCAAATTGGAGGTGTATTTCTAATATTTAAAAACAAACCCTCCCAGTGACTTAATTACAAAGTTCCTCACATCTGGATTCATTGCCATGATTTGGTGGTAGCTTTTGATCTGACTTGAGAAGGTGTAGGTAATATGTGATAAATTGCTTAGCAAATTAGAAATTAGGACCTTTGACCTGTTGAATTAGGCTAGGGCACCTGTAAATTGAAGAGAGATAGTTTTCGACATGCAAGGCAAGAAACTAAGTACTCAGTGACAGGTATAACTTCTTCCTTACTATTATGTCTGGCAATGCAGGTTGTTTCCTTAATGGGCTTTGCTGCTTGGAGATTAGACACGTGAGGTAAAATACTGAGCTCACACTTGTTTGGCAGAGTTCTTGATATTTACAAAAGTATTTCTGGTTGCTGCCTTCTAACCAGAGTCATCATTGTTTTAACAATTTGCCAACCTTATGAACATCTTTAAGATTTGGGTCTTGCCAGAAAAATGCCATGGAGAGAATGTAAAATCATATCAGCTCACAAATATCATTTCGGTCTGATCAAGTATGAAAAAAAAATCATTAAAAATATTCTGAGGTGACTTCATGTGACTACTTGACCATAATCATAAATGTCGAGGTTTTGTGGACTGCCTTGTAGACTTCTGCTTTTAAATTACTTTTATTAATAAAAATGGAAAACAGTGTCATGTGAAAACCTGAATGGAGAAATTATGGTTTAAAAAATATATTAACAAACATCACCATCAATAGCAAAGTAGTCAAGGGCAGCTAACAATATAGAGTTTCATAAAATCCCACAAAAGAAGTAAAGTTTCCAGATATTTTGGAGATACTGATGTTAGATGGAGAAAAGAGATGTTCTCCTATAGATCAGTGGCTAGTGGAGCAAGTTCTTGGCTAACTTGATGCTATCTCTCATCTCCAGTAACCATTCTTCTTAGAGAATGTCAATGACAGGGCCATGCATAAACATTCTGTGGGGATCTGGAAACAAAATAGCAACATCTGGGTTACTAGTTTCTCTCTCTCTTTCTCTCTCTCTCTCTCTCTTTTTCAAAATTTTATTCATTTATTTGAGGGGAGAGAGAGAACAAGTGTGTGGGGGGATGGGGAGAGGGCAGAGGGAGAAACAGACTTCCCACTGAGCAGGGAACATAATGCAGGGCTCGGATCCCAGGACCCTGAGAAGCATCTGAACTGAAGGCAGATGCTTAACTGACTGAGCCACCCAGGTGCCCTTGTTACTAGTTTCTCAAGGTAGGATGATCAGTAGTCCTTGCAGAAAGGCAGCTTTACATACCACCTTTGATTTTGCAGTCTGGAATTGCTCATCTGTAAAGCGCTTTTGTTGACTGAAGGATCTGTGAGTTAGGATGAACAAAGACATATTCACATTATAGCAGATATGTGGACACACACTTCAGTCTAAGTGTCAAAGCTCAGCTGATATTTTTATAAAAGGCATCTCACTTGCCAAGAGTGACACTTGAAAACTAGCTTCACTTAGCATGTCTGAGTCTCATGAAGATTACACAGCAGCCAAAACACTATCAGAGGCTGAAGAAGAAATAAATAAGGACATTTATCACTCCGTGATTTCACCTTGATTTTCTTCTGTTTGATAGAATAAATGTTAAATAACATAGGGTGTTGGCTGAGCATATGTGTCAGCCAATAATTAGTGTACATTTTACTTAGAAAGGGCTTTGTTAAAATATACCCCTGTCAATCTAATTACTAATAATTGTTCTAAGATTGTTTCTGTAATATAATGGAGGTGGCAGTTCCTTGGACATGCCTAAATTTTCCAACTTCCTGAGTTATGTCTTTCTTTCATTTATAACACAAATTATTTTTTTAAGACTTATTTATTTGAGAGAGAGAGAGTGCATGTATGAACAGGGGCAGGGCAGAGGGAGAGGGAGAATCTCAAGCAGACTCGACACTGAGGGTGGAGCCCAACGTGGAGCTTGATCTCACAACCCCTAGATCAGACCGGGGCCAAAATCAAGAGCTGGGCACTTAACTGACTGAGCTACCTAGGAGCCCCTATAATATAAATTCTTAAGTTCTCATCCTATGTGTACAGAAAACCAACTCATTACTTCCCATTAAAAATTTCTAAAAGCAGGGATTTTTCTGAGTCTTAGTTTTCCAGTCACCACTTGCCCTGATTTTTCACTTCCATGTATTCTTGATGTAGTTTGGATCTCACCTCCTGCAACTGCTCTTATTCCTATTAGGGGCTCATGCAAAGGCACATCACAGACTCTTGCAATCCCTTAAATCAGTTAGGAAATGTGAGACTGTACAAGGGTGAGACAGTTTGCCTCAAGGTCTGTGTATATTGAAGGGAATTACATCATAGAACAATACCAGAAATGATTGGACCTTTAATTCTAGATACCTCTGTTCCTTTTTTTTTTTTTCCAAGATTTTGTCCATTTACCCAACAGACAGAGATCACAAGCAGGCAGAGAGAGAGGAAGGGAAGCAGGCTCCCCGCCGAGCAGAGAGCCCGATGTGGGGCTCGATCCCAGGACCCTGGGACCATGACCTGAGCTGAAGGCAGAGGCTTTAACCCACTGAGCCACCCAGGTGCCCCTAGATACCTCTGTTCTTAAAAATGCCTCATATTTTCCTGCAGAGTTAACTACTTTCACTCTGTAGACAACCAAGTCACCTACAGAGCTCCTGCAACTAATTTGGTCAACCATCCTTTTAAAGAACCCTGCCAAACATATTGGTCAGTTGACAGAACAAGCAAGACTCAAGAAGAGACAAGGAAACATTTTTTTCTCTGCTCACATTGCCACCCACCTCTCACCCCCAATGCACACTCAAGCCTTCTCTATGTGCTTATTCTTCCCTCTTCTGTGAGTAAAATCTGGTAAAGATCCCATGACTTTTGGTCCCTTTTCTATCATAAACATCTTTAAGTTACGAAAAATAAACTTAGTTCAGAAATTAGAATGCTCTGTGCTCTTAAGGGTCAATACCTTGAAACTCATTTTAAATTAAAGCTTCTCCCTCAGGCCCAGTTGGGGATCTACGGAGGGCAGAATAGCTAAAGTATCATCTTCATTTGGCTCCATACCTCACTACCCTCCTTTTCCTCTTCCACAGTGAAGAGCTTTGGGCCCTTCAGTGTTGCAAGTGGAGAGAGAGAGGAGAGGTAAAGGGCACAGAAATTGGCCTTGACTAGAACCCAGATAATTTGGTGTAAGTTTTATCTAGGACAGTGGATGTTTTAAATTTGAGCCATTTATTTTCTTTTGAGTTGTAATCGTGAGTTCTTTGGAGGATCCTTCAGTTGTGGAGACTTCTGACCTATATCCTTCTTTTAATTCAGGTGAAGAATTCATCTAGCTTAGTATTTCCCCACAGGTTCCCAATTTCCTGTGGTCCATTCTCCATGAAATCTCTTTCATAAAGTGTCACACTTGGGAAAAGTGCATTTAAATTGATCTTAAGAGATCTGTTGCTCCTGGTGGTCATTTGCACCACTGGGAAACACCCAACCATGCATGTATTTCAGATGTTCCCGGCAGAACTGCTTCTCCTTGTTACCACCAGAAGCCAGCTATCCACAATCACTCACCTTTAGGAAAGTTTTGCTGAGGCAGGTCCTGAAACATTCGTTAAGCTACTTGAAGAGGGATCTTGAGAGCTTTCTCATATATCTTGGGGTAAAGGGGAGGTCCTCTCTTATCCACCATGATAAGAGAAGTAGAAGGAATGCATGGCAGTTCTTCTCAAAGAACCTCCACTTTCAATTTCCTGTCTCATTCTTCCAACTGGTCCAACATTAGTTGAAGACTGGAGGTAGGGGTTCAGCGAAGCATGGCAGTTTTTGCTCACAACCACCTCCTTTGAAGGCCCTGCCTAAGAATATAAGTTTGAGGCCTACCTGTTCCTTGGCCTCAGCCAAAAGTAAGACCAATATTGTTCATTTACATCTTGTTACATGAAAAACAAAATCTTGTTTTCCCCCTAAGAAGATGCAATAGTCACACTTTGAAATTTAAAACAAACAAACAAACAAAATGGTGTTTCTTCTAAAGACGTTGTTATTATGTTATGTACTGCCCTTGGACTAAGGGTGTAAGTAAAATCAGCTGAAGTTTCCTGGTTTCCAGAGGCCTCTGGTATGCATAGAGAATAAAATATGCCTAAGTATAAATATTTTCTGAACTCCTTTGGTTTTAGTGTTCAGTAAAAAAGGAAATAAGTGTTAGAGTAGGTGTGGGGGAGAAAGGCAAAGTGTGAAGGAGTTGAAGGTTCATTTCTCCCCCACAAATATAGCTATCAGAAATAAAAATTTGATGAAACATCTATAAAATTGGAATAGTAATAATAATATTTTCCTCTTAGGGTAGTTGTCAGAATGTAAATAA
>ML103271.1:93148-107867 GCA_003697995.1 Taxidea taxus jeffersonii
AAGTATCCAGAACAGTGGTCAAAGTGTGAAAGGACATAATAGTTGTTGAATAATTGAGTGAATGACTTTGCAGAGTAGTTTCGCTGTCCCAAATGTTCAAAACAACTATTCTAAAAGACATTCTTTTATTCAAATATTGCTAGATTATGCTTTTTAGAGGTGAGAATTATCTTTCTTCTTTATTGCTATAGTTCCCTATTCAAATATTGCTAGATTATGCTTTTTAGAGGTGAGAATTATCATTCTTCTTTATTGCTATAGTTCCCATGCCTGACATATGGTCTTCCATGCACTAATGCTTAATATATAAACATTTTGAATAAATAGAAGACATTTTTAGACATTTCATATTTAAAATCAGACTTGGACTTTTTGCAGAAAAGAATAAGTTTGTACTAGAATCATGGTTATTGGAAATTTTTGCAGTTCTTGCTACTATTTTTAAAAATTGTGAAATGATCAAACCTACTAAATATTAAAATTTTATGAAACTAAACTACTATACATACAAATGAAGCTCCTTATGGCTGCCTCCTCAAATTCATTCTCTTCTCTTTCCAGAGAAAAATTGTTTTGAGTTAGTTGTTTGTTGTGTATGAATTAATAAACAATATATAGTGCCCTTCATATCTTTAAGTATTATATGATTGTATTTGCTGTGCATGTTTCTGCAACTTGTCTCTTTTGAGCAACATTACATTTCTGAGCTTTGATTAAAAGAACACATATGGTATCTAGTCCATGTCAACTGCTGTATAATACTCCTTTGAATAAAAAAAGAGAAAAATGTTTACTTGTTTTCCTATTGATGTATATTCAAATTACTAACAAATTCTGCTTTTATTAACAATTCTGCAACAAGCATGCATTAAATGTTCCCATATATACTCCTGAGTTTCTCTTTGATATAGGCTGAGAAGTGAAAGCACTGAATCAGCAACCCGGCTGGATAGTTTCCAGTGGTCTCTAAACTGGTTGAGTCTCTACTCTGAAAAGCAGTAAATAAATAAGAGGTCCTGGACATCTGGGCGGCTTACTTGGTTAAGTGTCTGCCTTTGGCTCAAGTCATGATCTCAGGGTCCTGGAATCGAGTCCCACATCAGGTTCCATGCTCAGTGGGGAGTCTGCTTCTCCCTCTACTTGCTGCCTCCATGCTTGTGTTTTCTCTCTCTCTCTCTGTGACAAATAAATAAATAAAATCTTTAAAGGGGTCTTTCCCCCTGAAATCCTCTTCAATATATGATATTGTTGAACTTAAATATTTTTGCCTGTGATGAATGCATTTTTATTATAATTATTGTGATCTTATTGTTGTCTGTGTGAATTTATGGGCATTGTCCTCTTAACTAATGAGATTAAGCTTGTTAACAATCCAATGATCTGATATTTTAATATGATAATTTAATGATTTTACAAGATTTTAGACTTATTTCTACTATATGACTTTGTGTTTATTATTCCTTTGAATTGATTCCTTTTTTTTTTTACATCTTTTATTGAACTAACAGATTTTCATAATCCTTCCTTTTTTATGCACCTATTTATTCGGAAGCCCTACATGACATTTCATTTATTTTTTTTCTTAAGTTTTAACATACATATAAACTTTAACCTTTCTCAAGAAAGTAAAAATCAGTAATATATCTATTCTTCTGGATACAACACAGAGCTCAACACACTTTATTAATCAAATATCCAACAGTCCAATCTGGTCTAATATTTCAAAATTTAATTTTATCTCTGAAGTGTACACCATGTTAAACTTACCAGTATTTTAAGAGTCTGTTTCCTGAGATAGACTGTGATCTCATGCCATGTTATATGGCATGGGGCATGGTTACATGGAAAGATGAAGAACAGGGAACAGCTGATATAAGCTTTTTTTTTACCTCAGCACATGGAAGCTATTGCTCCTTTGTCTTCTGTTATCTGTTTTTGCTGGTGACACCCATACTGTGGTCTAATTATGATTGCTGTTTGGATTATCATTTTCTTCTTCTTAATTTTTTAAAGATTTTCTCTTTATCATTGTTCTGCAGATTAACTACAACATTTCTAAATGTAGATTCATGTTATTTAGCCTGAGTGATATTCATGGCATATGTCACAATTTTTTCAATGTTGGAAAATTATTATAAATACAGCTTCAAAACTGCAGCTGTATTGTTTCTTTCATTCCCATGTAGAACTCCATTAGCATTATTGGGTATCAGTTGGAGATTTTCAGTTTATGCTTCATATTTTATATAAGCACTCTTTCTATCTTGTTCTAGGTTCTGCAGGCTAGGTTCTGCATAAATACCTTAGGAGAATATTTTAATTCACTAGTTTCCTTTTCACGTATGTCTGGTCACAGTACGTACCTACTATTGATTGCCCATCCCCCAGCCCCATGACTATAATTCTTACTTTCAAGTCTTTGAATTGGTTCATTTTCTTACCAAATACTATACCATGCTCTGCCCTTTTTGTTACTTAATTTCTTGCCCTTTCTTAAATGAAACTTGTTTCTTTCATCTCTCAGAGCAAATTAATCATATTTATGTTAAATTACTTGTCAGAAAATTTCTATAAATATATTATCTTTTCCAGCAGTGCTTTCCCAATATTAATGCCTGTGTGAGCTGCCCAATAGTTATGTTAAAATGTGGATTTCGATTTAACAGGTCTCAGGTGAGGCCTGAGGCTCTGCATTTCTGACAAGCTCCCAGATGATGCTGAATGTTTCTGGATCAAGGTCCCAGAGTTAGTAATCTATTGTTTGATATCTTTTACTGCTTTTTTAAAAAGCCTCATATACCTTCATGTTTTGGAAATGGTTGTCTTCAGACTCATTTTTTGAGTGGAAACTATTTAGTTAATTTTGATCACTTGTTTTCTTCTTCCTTAAGCCACTTGTTCTCACCTCACCTGCCTCCCTTACTATCGGGTGGATGACTGACCCCGCGCAACTCCCTGGGCTCCTGGTCCAGAACCAAATCTTTTTTTTTGGGGGGGGGGGTTATTTACTTATTTGACAGAGATCACAAGTAGGCAGAGAGGCGGGGAGAAGCAGGCTCCCTACTGAGCAGAGAGCCTGATCCAGGGCTCGATCCCAGTACCTTGGAATCTACTTAATTCCAAGTAGTCAAACTCATGGGTTCAGTAGAATTGTCTTCAATTCTACTCACAAACTTGCATTTCTGTTCCATTGTCTCCACAGAAATGTTTGTCGTCTTTTCAAGCACAGCTACATATTTTGGGTTTCTCTTTGCAAATTTAATGTATTGTTAGGTATCTGAGCAGAGATGATGGATCAAAATGTGAACATACACAGACATATCCACAAGATATTATTTCCTGCAATTTTTAGCTGGCTCAGAGTCTCTATCTTTGGAATGCAATTCAAGCACAGACCTAAAACAACAAATACAAAGGTAATAATTGTTGATAATAATACACTGGTACCATCCTTTTAATATATTATTTTAACTAACTTGGTCTAAAAGTTTTGTTTTAGAAGAGAGCATTTTTCAAGATGAAGTACCATAGCTGTGTGTGAAAAATGCTCCAGAAGTCATTTAAAAAGGGAGAAATTGGAGTGGGAGATGAACCATGAGAGACTGTGGACTCCGAGAAACAAACTGAGGGTTTTAAAGGGGAGAGGATGGGGGGATGTGTTGGCCCGGTGGTGGGTATTAAGGAGGCCATGGATTGCATGAAGCACTGGGTGTTACACTCAAACAATGAATCCTGGAACACTCCATCAAAAACTAATGATATACTGTATGGTGGCTAACATTACACAATAAAACAAAAACAAAAACAGAAAAAAGAGTGTTATGAAGAGATATCACACATAAAAATGGAACTTCTCCAGTAACTTAAACAAGAATAAAGTATATATATTTGGGTAAATTTGATTAGTAACATTTAAATTTATATCTGCTAAAGTCACAACTGAACATTAATTCATATATTTAGTGACTGCCTATATGTGTCTACAGCGAGTCTAGATAATTCAGTCTGCAAATCCCTCTATGGTATTAAATTTGTAATGTTGAAAGCGACCTTTATCTGGTACAACTGCTTCTTAGGGAGCTGTCTAATAAACTACTTCAGAAAAATAATTTGGCTCAAGCTTTCTTTCAGAAATATAAAAATAGGCTTCTGCAGGTTACTTTTGTAACATATTCCTGGAACTTTTAGGGCTAGTGGCAGTGGAGGGAAGTGGAATATTCTCACAGTGGGGGTAAGGGATGCCAGCCCAACCCTAATTCTGCCCCTAATAAAAGAGATTTTAGGGGCAACCCCCACTGGCTCTTTGTGCCTCAATTTCACGTACAGAAAAAACACAGAGACTTTTGCTTGCCCCAACAAATTATCATGAGGCTGAAATGAGGTAACAGGCATGAATAACTTTTTAGAAAGTTAAATAAGAAATACAGTAAAAAGAAAGACAGTGAATTCAGATTAGCTATTTATACTGCCACACTTTTGAGACCGTGGCTACCTCACTTCTGTTCAGAAAAGACAGCAAAGGACTGAGCTCCTTCGGTGGTCAAATCTAATTGTATGGCCAGACGGCACAAATAAAATACACTTCCTTTAATGTGATGTGGTTTTCCGGGGGGCCTTGGCCTAAACAGTCCCTTCGCCTGCTCCCTCTTACTGCCATTCTTCTTTTTCTTTTCCAACATCCTTCTTACCTTTCGGTGAGTGGGTCATAAGCTCAGAATGAAGTCGGAAGCTAAAATGTATTTCAGCAATTAGCAGCCTAGAAACTCAAGCTGTTTTTGGCAATATTGTAAAAGATGATTTCAGCACCTTTCATCCCCAGCTTGTTTGATAATTCACATTCCCACGTCCTTGGACTTGGAAAGCTCTGCAGTGCTAGAGGCACATTCTTAAGTTGGCGAGGAAAGTGTAAGCAACTTGAAGATGCTATATAGGGACATTAGCTGCATCTGAACTAGATACACTGAGTCAGTGGGGTTGGGTGCGCGGCCTGTTCTCTCTATTTTTAAATGTGATTGTACTCAGAGCTATTCTGAACATTTTAGTTAACTCCCTGCCATCCACCTACCTATCTTATTATTAGCTGCTCTTTCCAGAAATATTTTTAAAGAAGTTAAAAAAGAGATGAAACAAAATGTCTTCCAAACTGCTTCTACCTCTGGCTTCAGAGGAGCGGGCGGACACTCAGCTGCTTTTGTATCTCATTTCTTGGAGGCAGGGACAATGGAAAGCCAAAAGGAGACTAGGGAATTTGGTCTGTCATGGAAAGTTCTTTATATTTGAAGGCACTTAACCTACTCAGACACAAGTGACAATTTTTCATTCAGGAAGAATTAATGTTGTCCTTCCCTAGGGAAAATATGAATGGCATTATCAGCATTAACTACAAAGCATAATTACAAAAGGGGTTGGTTGAAATTGTGAATAACCATTTGTCCCCCACTCCATCAATTCACGAACAAAAGTTCCCTGAGCAAGTCAAGTGTGGGTCTTGTTTATCTCCAAACTGGGTCATGAAAATAACCAAAAGTCTAGATGGGGCCTACAGGAAACCAGCACTTGGCTTAATGCCAAGAATTTATATCCTTTGTTTGGGCTACCTATTCTCTTCCTTTCTTCTCTTAGGCTGCTTCTTCTGATAACTGGTGCAAGGATTTCTAATTCTAAAATTACTTGACCAAAAGATGCTAAAGAAAATAAAAAATAGGAGTCTTTGGTCCACAATCTATTTTTGTACATGCTTAACAATGTTACTTAAGTAAGAATAAGGTATAGAGTTGATTGGAGAGTGGCAAAACTTCAAAATCAGGAGACTACAGTTCTGATCCTAACTCTGGTCCTTCTTAGTATTACTGAGAAATGAGACTCTTAGTTGGGGATGCATGTCAAAATAGCTTTACAACTACTTATTGCCAGATATACCACTAGATCCCAGGGCTAGGCCCTCTGAATCTGAATCCTGAAGAGTGGAGCTCAGCTGATATTTCGAAAGGTTTCCATAGGGGATTCCAATGTGTGCCCCTCACTGACAAACAGTAGGCCAGCTGATCTTCAGTTTTGCTGAGCACCTGAGTCTCTGGCTCCATCTAGGTTGGGGGGCGGGGGCGGAATCTTGCAAGTTGTCCCAAAAAACCAGAGAAGAACAATACCATGTTTCAGATATATAATATATTGGAAAGTAAGTTACTTAGTGAAAAGACTTGAGAGGTACTTACAACATGTTTTCAAGCAGATGAAGACTTCTGACAAAGAGTGGTTGAGTTTACAATTGAACAATAGTCCCAACTACAAAAATATTCAATACATAATCAAGGAAGTCTTTTGTGTTTTGTTTTTGTTTGTTTGTTTGTTTTTGCCCCTATTCTCTATCTATGCCAAACTAGTTTATGGGCTTAGCACGCTTCTGCTGCGCCACTCTGCTCCTTTATGCCAAACTAGTTTAATCAGAGAATCTTTCTGGGTCCGCTTAGGAGTGGCCTTATTTCTCAAAAAATTCCTCAAATCTTCTTAGTTTCTCTCCTCTATTAGTGCAGAAAATAATTATTGTCACATCGCACTCCTTCTCCTTTACTAGAATTCAACCTCCCTGGCTTTCTGTCCTCCTGAAACACCAAGATCATTCCTGCTTCGAGACTTGGACTGCTTTTCCCCCCATTCTCATGCCTGCCTTTCACCTCCTCAGAGAAGTCTTTCTTAACACCTCTTCTAAAGTGGTTCTTACAATCCATTTAATCTCTGTCACATTATCCTGTTTTATTAGGACTTCATAGCACTTACTACTACCTGAAATAATCTAATTTATTTCTTTGTTTGTTGTTTACCATTTGTTTCATAAAACTTGCATTCACTCTCCTTAGCACCATGACCTTTTCTGTTTTGCTTCATCCCTGTCCAGCTCAGAGTGGGTGTACAATAAATGGTTTTGGATAAATAATCAAAACTCTGCTGTTTTCCTCCCACACGGTTATTGGCCAAAAATAAGCATCCTCAAGAACATGAAATGGCCACTATCCAGAGTAATTTTACCATTTTCATGCTTTCCCTTCTTAGAGCTTATGTGCTAGATAAACATCATTGAGGATATAAACTTCAGCAGTAACAGGAGCAGGCATAACATAAGAGAGATGTAATACATAATACAGTGATATAATACAAAAGTATAAACGATCCCTATTTGCAATACATGTGCTCATCTACCTGTTACTAGTTCATTACTCCTTCATGTCATCATTTTATAAAGAGCGTCTTGTGTCAGAAGCAACACAAGTATAGAAATATTATTTGGGTTTCTTTTGGTTGTAAGGACTGAAAAACCAAAGAAAGTTCACCTAGGCAAAAAAGGGACTTATAGATTCATGCATTTGAACTAGCAGAAGGCAGCCAGCACAGAGGGACAACTGGAATTAAGAACTTAGGTCTTCTAAGACCTGACGCCTGGGTGGCTCAGCTGGTTAAGCCGCTGCCTTCGGCTCAGGTCATGACCACAGACTCCTGGGATCGAGTCCTACATCGGGCTCCTTGCTCAGTAGGGAGCCTGCTTCTCCCTCCCTCTGCCTCTGCCTGCCACTCTGTCTGCCTTGCTTGCTCTCTCTCTAACAAATAAATAAATAAAATCTTAAAAAAAAAAAAGAACTTAGGTCTTCCAGCACATGTCCTATGACTTTCTTCTGTGTTTCTTTTACTCCTCCAGTAGCCTGACTTCTTCCAAATGACAGAGGACTTGGCCAGTAGCTTGAAAGCTACATGGTTTTACTGCCAGAGATCTGAGTCTCCTTCCCTGACTCCTATTTAGAGAAAACAAAAATGAAGAAACAAAAAGAAAACAAATGTGTAAGAGGCTATGATAACCCAGCATTCATCAGAGTTTTATCCTTGAGCCAATTAATTTTTCCCTGAAATGGTAAGGTAACTTGATGGTCCAGCTTATGTCTGGGGCCTCTACCTTTTCCAATCAATCATAGCTGGGTAAGAAGTTATCTCTAAAGGAATCAGAAAAATCTGTAGGCATATTGCTATACTAATTCAAACTATATGATTGGAAAACATGAGTTGAAGGAAAGGTGATTTCCTGTACGGGAGTTTCTTTTCTTAGAAGAGGAAAAAGTAAATTTTCCTTCCTTAGAAGGCACCTTAGTGCCTAGAAATAGGGTGACCATAAGTCCTAATTCTGGTTTTTGCCTGTTCCTCTGAAGTATTTATGAACATGCCCCCACTATGCTCAGAATTGTCTTGACTTGAGCACTACAAAATATATGATCATCTTACCTAGAAACCACTGTCAATCAAGTTCCAGGTATATATGTAATTAACCAGTATGTACCCAGAAAATTTCCAAGTTTTATATAGGGGTTCAAAGAAAGTATCTCTTTTCTTGAAAAACTTACAATCTGATGGGTCACAGATTTCTCATCAGAAAACAGAATAATGACATATTTAAAGTGTTGAAGGAACAGAACTACCAACTCAGGGAAGAAAAAATAAAAAGGAACTATCAACCCAGAGTTCTATATACAGTGAAACATCATTCAGAAATGAAGGTGAGGTAAATGAAAAGTAAAACCAAGAAAGAAATGGTATCATGCAAATACTCATCAAAATGAAGCTGAAGTGGCCATATTAATTTCAGACAAAGTAGACTTCAGAGCAAAGAATGACCAAGGATAAAAAAGGTGCATTATAATGATAAAAGGAGGGATTCTGCTAAGACATAATGATCTTAAATATGTAACAGCAGAGCTTCAAAATACGTGAACTAAAAACTAACGGGATTGAAATAGGAAATACTACAACTCCCAGTTTGAGATTTAAACGTATCTCTTTCAGTAACTAACAGAAATAGTAGACATGGACTCAGGAAGGATATAGAACCACTAAACACCACCAACAACAGATTGAATGTAACGGGCATTTATAGAATACTAATCCCCAAATGCCACAAATATGTATTCTTTTCAAGGTCACATGAAATATATTCACCAAGATAGCAGATATCCTGAGTCATAAACAAATTCTAATACATTTCAAGGAACTAAAAGGATACAAAATATTATTTTTGATACAAAGTTCTGTGATCATATGGAATAAAAAGAGAAGTTAATACCATATTTAACAGGAAGTTCTCCAAACACTTGAAAATTAAACATGGTTTTAATAATCTATTACACAAAGTAGTCCACAGGGAAATTAGATGATATTTTAACTGAATGAAAATAAAAATACAGTTTATCTAAATGTATGGATATAGCTAAAGCCCTGCTTAGAGGGACATTTTTAGTAATACATGCTTCTATTTTTTTTTCTTAAAAGATCTCAAACCAATGAGCTAAGCTTCTATCTTAAGAAACTAGAAAAATGGGAGCAAAAATGATCCCAAAGCAAGTAGAAGGAAGTGCATAATAAAGATAAGAAATCAGTGAAATCTAAAAGAGTAGAATAATAGCTAAAATCAATACAACCATAAGCTGATTTTTTAAAAAGCCCAATATAACTGATAAAATTCTAGTTAGGCTAATAAAGAAATGAATGAGAAAGGACACAAATTATAGATATCAGGAAGAAAAGACAGAGTATCACTACAGACCCCGCAGACATTTAAAAATAATAAGGCAATATTATGAATGAATCTTCATCCATAAATTCAGCAGCATAGATGACATGGATCCATTCCCCAGAAGCTGCAAACAATTAAAACTCACTCAAGATGTAATAGATAACCTGAATAATTCTACAAATGTTAAACAAATTACATTCATATTTTTAAATCTTCTAAAAAAAGAAACATCCATGGCCAGGTGATTTCACTAACAAATATTTAAAGACGAAATAGCATTGATGCTCTATAATCTCTTCCAGAAAAATGCAAGAGGATAGACTACTTCACAACTAGGCCAGCATTATCCTGATAAGAAAACTCTAGGCAAAGGCAATGTAAAATCAATAACACTTATAATACTGATGTAAAAATCCTTAACAAAATTTCAGCAAATAAAAGCCAGAAATACATAAATGGAAATATATATCATGACTAAGTGAGGTTTTCCTCAGCACTGTAAGGCTAGCTAGTATTAAAAAAAATCAATCAATGTGGAGGAGTCAAGATGGCGGAGAAGTAGCAGGCTGAGACGACATCAGACAGCAGGAGATCAGCTAGATAGCCTATCAAACCATTCCGAACACCTATGAATCCAATAGGAGATGGAAGAGAAGAAAAACAACAATTCTAGAAACAGAAAATCGACCACTTTCTGAAAGGTAGGACCAGCTGAGAAGTGAATCCAACACGACAGGAAGACAGACCCCAGGGGGAGGGGCCGGCTCCTGGCAAGCGGCAGAGCATAAAATCAGAACTTTTAAAAGTCTGCTCCAGGGAGGGACATCACTCCAGAGGCTAAACTGGGGTGAAGACCCCCCGGGGACAGCGTGGACTCAGGTCCCACAGGGTCACAGAAGGATCGGGGGTGTCTGAGTGTCGCAGAGCTCACAGGTATTAGAGCGGGGAAGTCGGCGGCAAAGACAGAGCCGAGATTTCCTAGTGGTCTGTGACACGGACCGGTGCTCTGTGGCACGGGCCAAGCTCTGTGAGAGGGGTCCCCACAAGATCCGGGGAGACTCCGACCCGGGAGAGCTCAGGGATCTACGGGGTTCGGAGACTCCAGGTGGGACTCTGCCAGAGACAGAGACGCTTGGTCACAGGCTGGGTGAGCTCGGAGCACTCCCAGAAGCCAATGAGACGGGACTCCTTACGCACGATTTTCTCTGAGTGCGGTCTCCAAGCAAGGTCTCTGAGCGCGGTCTCCGAGCACAAACGGAGGCTGGGGAGATGGGAGTGATTAAACGCTTTTCTATGAAGGCGCACTGAAGACTGGGGCCCCTAGCTCTCGGCTCCTCTGAACCGGAGATTGGGAGGCCGCCATTGTCATTCCCGTCCTCCGGAACTCTACGGAAAGCGTTCAGGGAACAAAAGCTCCCGAAAGTGAACCTGAGAGGATTACTTAGCCTGGCCCCTGGTAAGGGCGGTGCAACTCCACCTGGGGCAAAGACACCTGAGAATCACTACAACAGGCCCCTCCCCCAGAAGATCAAAGAAATCCAGCCAAGACCAAGTTCACTTAACAAAGAGAACAGCGGATTCTTATCTGGACAAAATGACAAGGCGGAAAAACTCACCACAAAAAAAAGAGCAGGAGACAGGACTGAAGGCTAGGGACCTAATCAATACAGACATTGGTAATATGTCAGATCTGGAATTCAGGATGACGATTCTCAAGGTTCTAGCCGGGCTTGAAAAAGTCATGGAAGATATTAGAGAAACCCTGTCAGGAGAAATAAAAGCCCTTTCTGGAGAAATAAAAGAACTAAAGTCTAATCAAGTTGAAATAAAAAAAGCTATTAATGAGGTGCAATCAAAAATGGAGGCTCTTGAGGCGCTTGGGTGGCTCAGTGGGTTAAAGCCTCTGCCTTCAGCTCAGGTCATGATCTCAGGGTCCTGGGATTGAGCCCCATATCAGGCTCTCTGCTCCCAGGGAGCCTGCTTCCTCCTCTCTTTCTCTACCTGCCTCTCTGCCTACTTGTGATCTCTGTCTGTCAAATAAATAAATAAAATCTATAAAAAAAATTAAAAAAAAAATGGAGGCTCTTACTGCTAGGATAAATGAGGCAGAAGACAGAATTAGTGATATAGAAGACCAAATGACAGAGAATAAAGAAGCTGAGCAAAAGAGAGACAAACAACTACTGGACCACGAGGGGAGAATTCGAGAGATAAGTGATGCCATAAGACGAAACAACATCAGAATAATTGGGATTCCAGAAGAAGAAGAAAGAGAAATATGAGCAGAAGGTATACTGGAGAGGATTATTGTAGAGAATTTCCCTAATATAGCAAGGGGAACAAGCATCAAAATCCAGGATGTGCAGAGAACACCCCTCAAAATCAATAGGAATCGGCCATCTAATAGTAAAATTTACAAGTCTTAGCGACAAAGAGAAAATCCTGAAAGCAGCACGGGACAAGAAGTCTGTAACATACAATGGTAAAAATATTAGATTGGCAGCCGACTTATCCACAGAGACCTGGCAGGCCAGAAAGAACTGGCATGATATATTCAGAGCACTAAACGAGAAAAACATGCAGCCAAGAATGCTTTATCCAGCTAGGTTATCATTGAAAATAGAAGGAGAGATAAAAAGCTTCCAGGACAAACAAAAACTGAAAGAGTTTGTAAACACCAAACCATCTCTACAGGAAATATTGAAAGGGGTTCTCTAAGCAAAGAGAGACCCTAAAAGTATTACCAGGAAGGAAGAGAGACATTATACAGTAACAGTCACCAAACAGGCAATACAATGGCACTAAACTCATATCTCTCAATAGTTACCCTGAATGTAAATGGGCTAAATGCCCCAATCAAAAGACACAGGGTTTCAGAATGGATAAAAAAACAAAACCCATCAATATGCTGCCTACAAGAAACTCATTTTAGACCTGAAGACACCTCCAGATGGAAAGTGAGGGGGTGGAAAACAATTTACCATGCTAATGGACATCAGAAGAAAGCTGGGGTGACAATCCTTATATCAGATCAATTAGATTTTAAGCCAAAGACTATAATAAGAGATGAGGAAGGACAATACATCACACTCAAAGGGTCTGTCCAACAAGAAGATCTAACAATTTTAAATATCTATGCCCCTAACATGGGAGCAGCCAACTATATAAACCAATTAATAACAAAATCAAAGAAACACATTGACAAGAATATAATAATAGTAGGAGACTTTAACACACCCCTCACTGAAATGGACAGATCATCCAAGCAAAAGATCAACAAGGAAATAAAGGTCTTAAATGACACACTGGACCAGATGGACATCACAGATATATTCAGAACATTCTACCCCAAAGCAACAGAATACACATTCTTCTCTAGTGCCAATGGAACATTCTCCAGAATAGATCACATCCTGGGTCATAAATCAGGTCTCAACGGGTATCAAAAGATTGGGATCATTCCCTGCATATTTTCAGACCACAATGCTCTGAAGCTAGAACTCAATCACAAGAGGAAATGTGGAAAGAGCACAAATACATGGATACTCAACAGCATCTTTCTAAAAAATGAATGGGTCAACCAGGAAATTAAAGAAGAATTGAAAAAAACCATGGAAACAAATGATAATGAAAACACAACGGTCCAAAATCTGTGGGACACAGCAAAGGCAGTCCTGAGAGGAAAATATATAGCGATACCAGCCTATCTCAAGAAACAGGAAAGGTCTCAAATACACAACTTAACCCTACACCTCAAGGAACTCGAGAGAGAACAACAAAGAAAGCCTAAACCCAGCAGGAGAAGAGAAATAATAAAGATCAAAGCAGAAATCAATGAAATAGAAACCAAAAAAACAATAGAACAAATCAATGAAACTAGGAGCTGGTTCTTTGAAAGAATTAATAAGATTGATAAACCCCTGGCCAGACTTATCCAAAAGAAAAGAGAAAGGACGCAAATAAATAAAATCATGAATGAAAGAGGAGAGATCACAACCAACACCAAAGAAATACAAACAATCATAAGAACATATTATGAACAACTCTATGCCAACAAATTCGACAATCTGGAAGAAATGGATGCTTTCCTAGAGACATATAAACTGCCAAAACTGAACCAGGAAGAAATAGAAAACCTGAATAGGCCCATAACCAGTAAGGAGATTGAAACAGTCATCCAAAATCTCCAAACAAACAAAAGCCCAGGGCCAGATGGCTTCCCAGGGGAATTCTACCAAACATTTAAAGAAGAATTAATTCCTATTCTCCTGAAACTGTTCCAAAAAATAGAAATGGAAGGAAAACTTCCAAACTCATTTTATGAGGCCAGCATCACCTTGATCCCCAAACCAGACAAGGATCCCATCAAAAAAGAGAATTACAGACCAATATCCTTGATGAACACAGATGCGGAAATTCTCACCAAAATACTAGCCAATAGGATCCAACAGTACATTAAAAGGATTATTCACCACAACCAAGTGGGATTTATTCCAGGGCAGCAGGGTTGGTTCAACTTCCGCAAATCAATGCGATACAGTACATTAACAAAAGAAAGAACAAGAACCATATGATACTCTCAATAGATGCTGAAAAAGCATTTGACAAAGTGCAACATCCCTTCCTAATCAAAACTCTTCAAAGAGTAGGGATAGAAGGCACATACCTCAATATTATCCAAGCCATCTATGAAAAACCCACGGCAAGTATCATTCTCAATGGAGAAAAACTGAGAGCTTTTCCGTTAAGGTCAGGAACACGGCAAGGATGTCCGCTATCACCACTGCTATTCAACATAGTACTAGAAGTCCTAGCCTCAGCAATCAGACAACAAAAAGAAATTAAAGGCATCCAAATCGGCAAAGAAGAAGTCAAACTATCGCTCTTTGCAGATGATATGATCCTATATGTGGAAAACCCAAAAGGCTCCACTCCAAAACTGCTAGAGCTTGTACAGGAATTCAGTAAAAAGTGTCAGGATATAAAATCAATGCACAGAAATCAGTTGCATTTCTTTACACCAACAACAAGACAGAAGAAAGAGAAATTAAAGAGTCAATCCCATTTACAATTACACCCAAAACCATAAGATACCTAGGAATAAACCTAACGAAAGAGGCAAAGTATCTATACTCAGAGAACTATAAAGTACTCATGAAAGAAATTGAGGAA
>RCUC01136370.1:0-56610 GCA_003697995.1 Taxidea taxus jeffersonii
GTATACTAAAAACATTAGGGATTTCTTTGAAAATGTTTAAGGTGTTATAATTTTAAATTACATTTGTTAAATCTAAAGCTTTACTCCCATAGACTCCAGAACCATTTATAAATATAATCATCAAAATCCAATTTTGAGACAAGACAATGAGTATAATTAACAAATAAGTAAGCACCGTCTCTTCACTCTATCTAATTATTCTTCTCTAGCTCTTTCTTCTCCTTCACAGACTTTTAAATTTTTTTTTTAAGTAGGTTCCACGCCTAACCGTGGGGCTTGAATAATGACCCTGAGATGGAATGCTCTACTAGCTGGGCCAGCCAGGCTCCCCTCCTTCACCCCCCACCCTCCCAGCTTCACAGTCTACACTCTCTCACTTCCCATTCACTTACCCGCCTACTGCTTTCTGGCTTTTTCTCCCAGCACACCACTGAAACTACATAAGCTAGTGTCACCATCCCTGCCCCCACATTCTAAAAAATTAAATCCAATGGACCAAGCTTGAGCATTTACTTTCCTTCACCTCTCAGACCCCTTGGACATTATTGACAATTTCCTTCTTTTCAAAACTCTTTCCTTGCCTGGTTTCTCTAAAACTTAACATCACCTTTTTTGGCTTATTTATCTCAGTCCCTAGGCTCCTTTCTGGAATAGCTCCTTAGACGTTGGGGTTGGTATCTTTCTGGGTTATACCACTCACTCCCATTGCTTCATTTGTCTTCTGTCTAGTGGTAGCTTCCACATCGACATCTCTAGCTTTGCTCTCTCTTCTGTACTGGAGGCTCATTTGTCTAGCTAGGTACCTTTTGTGCAGGCATCATTTGTGCTAGGCATCTTTCATATCCCATTGACATCGTGAACACAACATTACCAAAACTGAACTCAAAATCTTCTATTAATCGCTTTGCTCTCATTTTCCCTATACCATTGAATTCTAGTAGCTTCCATACCGTCATCGCCCAGGCCAGAAAGTTCATGCCTGTTCTGAATTCCTTCATATCTCTTGACATACTCTCTTCTATTTCTTTTGCCACAAACTTGATCCAGACCACTTTGCCTCTTGCAGTAGTCTCTGAGATTGTTAACCCCCACACCTCTGTATATTCTAGCTAGTGGAACCTTCATTTTTTAAAAAAAAATGAGTTTATTTTGTATTTATTTAATTATTTAGCTCTTTATGCCTTTCTATGTGACTTGAACTTCAATTTGAGCTTGCTGTTTCCGTGGGACCTAAGCTTAGGTCTTGATTGGTCAAGGTAAATCATGGTCACTATATTCTCTTTGACAGTGATGCAGTTTAGATCAGTAAAACCTAAAGGGAGTTGGGGGAAACTGTCCTTCATCTTAAAAGGAAACAAAAGGAAGCCAAGGCCCCTTTCCTGGCTTTGGCTGTTATTTTATGAAAACGTGAGACCTTGTCATTTTGACACCTTCGCGCAATTAGGCCCATACCCTGTGAATGTCACAGAAAAAACATGGAAGAAACCTGGACTCTGGTACCATTATTCAGGCATGGAACTAATCCTTTTTGGGGAAATAATAAACTCCTACGCGTATATTCTGTTTGAGGTCTCTGTCATTTTTTCTTCTGTTAGCTGTGGCTGGAAGTATGTTAATAGCATTTTAAAAAACATTTTATGGCCTCCTAGCCCATATCCCTGTCCTGTGTGCCTCACCTTGACTTTGCAGATCAGGAGTGGGATTGCTCCCTGCTTAAAGCTCAGCAGTAATTCCAGTGCCTGGGGATAATGTTCCATCCTATTATAGTGTATAATAGGATGCCTTCACCAGCACCATTGCATCTCCCTTCCAAAAACATTTCTTGTCCCTTTCGCACCTTACATTTTGTTTTCTAGCCGTGAACAACTTTTACTTTCTGAAAATGTACTAGGTTCTCAGCTCTGGACCATATTGTTCTCCTTCTCTGAAGGACCAACTTCCCTTCCTGCCCAATTCCTTTCCAACTTAAACATTCTTTTTTTTAAGGGAGTCTTCCATTGTCACCCCAAGAATAGATTAGGCACTCCTTCTCTCTCTGCTTCCGTAGCACACTGTGCTTATCTCCACGAGAGCACTTAGCACATTGCAAATGTGGGTATAGCCAGATGGCCGAAAGAATTGACTTTGAGCTTGTCTCTGCCACTCACAAGCTGAATGATCCTGGACAGGTTCTTAGATGCGCCGTATTGGCTTTCCTCATCTCTTAAAGCAGGATGGTAATTATGCATGCCTCATATGGTTACAATGATTGAGGAAGCTTATATATATGGTACAAATTTACGAATATTATAGGTAGCCTGGTGTACTGTTTGGTGCATAGTGAGCGCCATGTACACAACAGTTGTTACTGTAACTGTGCCTGTATAACTTGCTGTTTCTGTTAGGCTATAAGTTGGTTGAGATCACATTGTGTGTCCATAACACCGAACACGGTGTCTTACACATAATAAATATTTGAAAATGTTTTTTGAGTGAATCAAGTGTTTCTTTTAAATAAATGAAAAGACCTTGTATTTGATAGTTTCCACGACAGAGGCAAAACTCGCTTTCCATATCCTCAATTCGTTAGTCACAAAAATGAAAGAGTTAATTTTTATCACTCCTCCAGTGATATTAAGTAAAACAACCTCTTGGGAAAATAAAATATAATGAAAGAATATAGAATAATATACTCTCAGAGTAAAAAATAAATTCCTTAGGAGGTGAGTAGAATAAATCTTTTGATTTATAATTTTTTTTCTTTTTACTTGCTGGTATTTCTAAAGAGCTGGCTCAGTCAGTTAAAGTATCTGCCTTCGGTTCAGTTCAGGATCCCACAGTCCTGGGATCAAGCCCTGCATTGGGCTCTCTGCTCAGCGAGGAGCCTGCTTCTCCCTCTCCCTGCTGCTCCCCCTACTGTACTTTCTCTCTGTCAAATAAATAAATAAAACCTTTTTTTTTTCCTCAAAGAAAAAAGCAAACTCAAATTTAAGAATTTTGAAGTCATGAGATGTCCACAATATACTTCTCTTCAAACATTGTCTTAATTCAGGAACTTTTATGCTATGGGTAAATCATGTGTTCATATGGGGGCAAAACCCCTAAAACCAAGCTTCTTTAATTGATCAATAAACTTCTATGTATTGGTTTGGCATAGCACAAAGTAGAAATCAAGATTTTTTTTTAAATTGCATTTAGACACTTCAAACTTAATCTAGGTTTATCTTCTTAAACCAAAGACCTTTATTTCCGAGCAATTGCTTATTCCTTATGGGCAGTAAAAATGACACTCCCTCTCTAACTAATGACCATGTCCTTTTTGATGTGCCTGGAACAGCATCTCATGTTCATTGCCACTTCAGTTTTAGATAATGAAATACTATAGACATCCGTAAAAAGTTGTGAGTGAATTTTCAATAAAGGCGTTTAAGAATGAACTCACAATTAGGGAGTAGGGATTTTTCCTTTTTTTTTTTTTTTTTTACATTGAATTATAATTCACACACAAGGTTGTATTAGCTTCAGGATCTGATATACCAATTCAATACTTGGGTTCATCACTCAGTGCTCACTGCCACCGGGGTACTCACCACCTTTCACCAAACAACATTACCGCCATATTATTGACGATATTCCCTCTGTTGTATTTTTTATCTCAGTGACTTATTTCTGTACCTCTTCTGTGTCCCTTAAGTCTCTACCTCTCAATGCCTTTCAGCTTTTTCACCCAATCACCTACCTACCTGCCCCCTGTAGGGATTTTATAAAGCAGTTTCATGTATTAGGCAGGTGGTTAAGTAAGCTTTAATTTTTCTCTCAGTTGTAACATTTGGACTCCTTAAACATGGCATGGCATATAACATTGTCTTCTTGGGATTGTTAGTTACAACATCTATGTCATGACTGTACCATGACTGGAACCATAATTGAAAACCTGTATGAGATGTGTGAGGAAGGTGCCCAGTGTCAAAAGTATCTACTTTAGGGACGCCTGGGTGGCTCAGTTGGTTAAGCAGCTGCCTTCGGCTCAGGTCATGATCTCAGGGTCCTGGGATCGAGTCCCACATCGGGCTCCTTGCTCAGCAGGGAGCCTGCTTCTCCCTCTGCCTCTGCCTGCCTCTCTGTCTGCCTGTGCGCGCTCTCTCTCTCTCTCTCTGACAAATAAATAAATAAATAAATAAAGTATCTACTTTAAAAAGAAAGGAAAGTTGTTTCATCTTATCTGAACTATAGAAATATTTTTTTGATAACTTCTAGGGGTGCCTGGGTGGTTCAGTTGATTAAGTGTCTGCCTTGGGCTCAGGTCATGATCCCAGGATCCTGGCATCTAGTCCCACATTGGGCTCTTTCACCCTTTCCCTCTGACTGCTGTTTCCCCTGCTTTTGTTCTGTATTTGTGTGCATGTGTCAAATAAATAAAATAAAATCTTTTTAAAAAAACCCTTAAGAATAATTTCAGATTTACAGAAAAGTTGCACAGGAAGTTCCCATTTGCTTTTTTAAAAAAGATTTTATTTATTTATTAGAGAGAGAGAGTGAACGAAAGAGACAGAAGGAACAGGGGGAGGGGCAGAGGGAGAAGAGGGGAAGCAGGCTCCCTGCCCAGCAGGGAGCCTGATGTGGGGTTCAAGCCCAGGGCCCCAGGATCATGACCTGAGCCTAAGGCAGACACTTAACAGACTGAGTCACCCAGGCATCCCTCCCATTTACTTTTTGCACATCTTTCTCTAATGTTAACATTTAAAATTTTTTTTTAATTTTTTAAAATTATTTTCAATGTTCCAAGATTCATTGTTTATGCACCTCACCCAGTGCTCCATGCAATACATGCCATCCTTAATTCCCACCACCAACATTTTACAAAACATTTATCAAAAATAAGAAATAATCATTCAGATTTTATCTACTTTTCCACCATTGTTGAATCCATAACTTTTATGCTATTATATCGAATCTATAATGCCACCTTGGATTTCTTCCTCCTGTCCCTTTGGTCTCCTTGGATCTATGAAAGTTTTTCAGTCTTTCATTGTTTTTCATGATCTTGAAACTTTTGAAGAGTTACTGGTCAGATATTTTGTAGAACATCTTTGAATTTGGGTTTATCTGATGCACAAACTGAATTCTGATGCTCTTTCTTGAATGTAGATGCTAATCATAAATAATTTTCAAGAGAATTTTACTAAAAATAACATTTTTTAGGACTGAGTACCTTACAATATTATCACTAACAGTATATCATTTGATTTTCGCAATGACACTGACGCTCAGAGAGCTGTGACTCCTGATCTCATCTTCCTCTTCTGCTGTATCGTTAGCCTCGCTGTTTTTTCTCAACATTACATTCACTTTCCCTCTGTGAAATTCATACAGTTGAGCATACATCACAGATTCGATTCCACAAATATTCGTGAATTCAGATTTCCTTACGGAAACTTCCAGTCAAAATTTGCTGTAGCTTTTCTGCAGCTGGTCATTTCCTACTTCAAATTTGCATCTCTGGTAATGAAGACAGCTGTCTGTTACTTGGAATGCCTTCTACAGATCTGACGCTTTGCATATTTCTAATCTTTACCACACCATTGCAAGATAGGTATTATCTCCCCAGTTTTCAGATAAGAAAGCAAACCTTACTCTCCAGGCTTTGTTCCAGCAGTAATAAGAGACAGAGCCTTGACCATATTACCATGGACAGAGGACCATGCACTCTGTCTATGTAGCCCTCTAGTTGAGGGTAATTGTAGCATACTGTCTAGCCTCTCCCAGTACGTATGTTAAAGAGATAGTGATCCTGAAGAGATACTAGGTTGAGACATATATGAGGGAACAATAAGGGAGGGGAATTATCAATACTACCAAAGAATGTGTAGAAAGTGGCATGATGCTACGTGAAAGGAGGCTTATTTAAACATGTCAGTGTAATATTCGCACATAGTGAGGACTCGATATTAACTATCACCGTTACTGTTACAGCCACTATCTCAACTACCAGGGAGAAGCTCCAAGTGATTTCAAGTATTTTCTCATTTTCCTAATTCTGCCATTTTATGTGCTCCATCTTAAAAGTATGTTGCTCTGGGTTCTGAGATACTGAGTGGAGCAACTGTTCTGAATTATTAAAAATGTGTCAGCATATTATTTAGGCATCCACAAATTAAAGGTACCATGGAACATAATCCTTATCTTCTAAAAACATCTATATTTCCTTTTTTGTTTTCTTTCAATCATTCTGTCAAAACCAATTAGCAGAAAATAATAGAGATTAAATATGGTTTTAAATAAATTTCTCTCAGACACATACAATCAATATTAATTTTCGAATTAAAAATCTAATTCACTTTAACAATTTAAACACAGAAATATGTGAGTTAAGTGGATAATAATGCTAATGGTTTATCATGTTTAATAGTTAATGTTAATCTAATGATGCATGTGTTTCTAGACTTCCTTCCCCATGCATGCATCAAAGTGTCTGTTTTTAATTTACCAAACTATTTAATTATACTGTATATGGTAAAACTACTCTACTGAAATTCACACTCCACTTTCAGAGACTGATCATTGCCACCATTAGTTTGCATAACCTTTTAAAATTTATTAAACTCACAGAGTATGTGAATTTCACCAATTTCTGATCTGAAGGCCTGATTTCAAGGGTTTAAAGAATGACTCTTAACAAATTTTGCAGTCATCCTTGGAAAACTGAATATTTCTCAATTCTATTCATTTCATGAATATAGTAATTGTAGTTTTTTTTTTAAAGATTTTATTTATTTATTTATTTATTTGAGAGAGAAAGGGCACTTGCATGTAAGAGTACAGGCAGGGAGAAGAGCAGAGAAGGAGGAAGAGGGAGGGGAAAGAATCTTAAGCAGACTTCTCAATGAGTGTGGAGCCCAGGGCAGGGCTTGATCTTGTGACCCTGGGATCATGACCTTGGCTGAAACCAAGTGAGATGCTTAACTGACTGAGCCACCCAGCCATCCCATAATTGTATTTATTGACATGGAGTTAATGTTTGTGAGAAACAAGCAACTAAATTTTAAAGAAAATGTAATTTGTTGAAGTAGGTTGTCGGCCATGAAAAAATTTTAAAGAAAATGTAATTTTGTTGAAGTAGGTGATAGACTATGAAAAAAGTATTTGTTTTTTTTGTTGTTGTTATGTTATGTTAGTCACCATATAGTTCATCATTAATTTTTGATGTAGTGTTCCAGGATTCATCATTTGCAACACCCAGTGCTCCATGCAATATGTGCCCTCCTTAACACGCATCACCAGGTTAACCCATCTTCCCACCCCTTTGCCTCTAAAACCCTCAGTTTGTTTCCCAGAGTCCATAGTCTCCCATGGTTTGTCTCCCCCTCTGATTTTCCACCCTTCATTTTTCCCTTCTGCCTCCTAATGTCCTCCATACGATTTTTTATGTTTCACAAATAAGTAAAACCATATAATTGACTTTCTCTGCTTGACTTATTTCACTTACATTAATCTCCTCCAGTTCTATCCATGTTGGTGCAAAAGTTGGGTATTCATCCTTCCTGATGGCTGAGTAATATTCTATTGTGTATATGGACCACATCTTCTTTATCCATTCATCTGTTGAAGGGCATCTCAGCTCTTTCCACAGTTTGGCTATTGTAGACATTGCTGCTATGAACATTGGAGTGCATGTGACCCTTCTTTTCACTATATCTGTATCTTTGGGGTAAATACCTGGTAGGGTAATTGCTGGGTCATAGGGTAGGTCTATTTTTAACTTTTTGAGGAAACCCTACACTGTTTTCCAAAGTATCTGCACCAAATTGCATTCCTACCAACAGTGTAAGAGGGTTCCCTTTTCTCCACAATCTCACCAATATTTGTCATTTCTTGCCTTGTCAATTTTTGGCATTCTAACCGTTGTAAAATGGTATCTCAATGTGGTTTTGATTTGAATTTCCCTGAGGCTAATGATAATGAACATTGAAAAAACTATTTATTATTAGAAAATCTTAACATTTTCTCAATAAATGTGCTTCAAATTTACCTTTATTTCATTATCAATATTTAGCTTTTATTATTCTAAAAAGTATATGCCATTGATAATATCCCATTAAAAATCAGAACCTACTTAATTTTAGCCCCACTGCATTAGGATCAAGTGGAAAATCATAAAAAGATAAAATAATGCAAAAAGAAAAAAACTAAATCTATGAACTTTTATAAGATTTCTCATAAGAATTATTTCAGTCTATGGGGTTATGGACATTGGGGAGGGTATGTGCTATGGTGAGTGCTGTGAAGTGTGTAAACCTGGCAATTCACAGACCTGTACCCCTGGGGCTAATAATACATTATAGGTTTATAAAAAAAAATTAAAAATTAAAAAAAAGAAATATTGGATATAATTACCTGTGAGGAATGCACATCAAATAAAGTGTCTAAATAGGAAAACACACACACACACAAAGAATTATTTCAGTCTAAATTTACTCTGTTTTACAACATGAAATGACATATTTTGTCAAGAGCCAGATTTACCTTTTTTCATAGATCAGGCATAAAAATACTTTTCTATTAATATCCATAGCTTAGATATAAGTTATGAAAATGCTAATAAATTAATAATTCAAAATTCGGGGTCTTTTTCTCTTAGGAGGTTTTATTACTATGAAAGGGAGGCGGGTGTCTCCTTCCTTCATGTTTAGCTTCATCTGACCAATGGCTACATTCCTGGATCTGAAATGAGTGGGGTAATTTTTGTTGTAACTGCTGATTTCATTTTAAAGGATAACAAGAGAATATTAGAAGCATTATCCTAGAACTGTGCCAATGACCAGCATACTATTCCTGCCTCAAAATCAAGGACTACTCTCCTCAAATTGAGGTTGTGGGTACTATACAAGATTACAATTTTACCTTAAGGATAAAAATGAATAAAAGAAACGGTTGAAATGAGAAATAGACGAGGCATGGGTCCTTTTATTTAGGCCATTGCATGTCCACAGGGATCTCCAAATGTGGCTGAAAGAATTGTAATTGCTATGGTTGCTTTTAAATAACTTAATTCCATCAAACCAGACAGGGTACTGATGTGCTCTATGAGGCCCAGGTTAACACTGGACACTATAGGGACCCGAGACCAAAAGAGCCATGTCCCGAGGTTTTAAAATGGTGGCTGTTTTAGCATAGGCATAACATAAGCCTAAGGTGTTCTTTTGACTTTTGAGAATGCCTCAGCCAACCAATAAGAAGGAAAAGTAAACTAAATATGAAGTAGAAAGGGGGCCACATCCTTTTCCATCCAGCCATGAAAAATTTTTCGTGTACAGATGTCAAACTTAAGAAACAGATGGTAGATCTCTATCAGTCAGTGAAAGAGGTCTGAGGCAGTTTTGGGGATGGTTGCCAGGAAGCTGGCCCTCAAGACTGCAATGCACAGGCATTGTCTGAGTACCACTGTGAGGGCAACTCTGGATTCAAACCTGTGGGATGCAGCCATTTCCATTGCTTGCATGAAGATAGAGTCCTAGATGATAGATCATTGGAAAATCATGTTTTTTTGATGGTTGAGATCTTTACTGTGACTCCTAAGACTCGAATTTGATAAAATTTCTTCAAAGCCCTCCAAAGGACAAGGGAGAGTGCAAACGGACTTTGATAAAATACAGCATCAAATGTGATAATCACATTCAAGCTAAGGGGACCTGCTAAATACCATAATCTGACAATGTAACTCTCATTCCTTGCTGAGCAAAAATTGCATCATTATAGAAAAATTATGCCCAAATCTAGAATTGGAGAGATCCTTACCTGACTCATAGTTAAAAAGAAAAGGAGATTTTGTGCGCTGGTTACACAGATGGCTCAGCCCTGATAGGTTTTTAAAAGACCTTTAACTATTACTGAATTTCTGAATCTCATTTGAAAATTATCCACTGATAGACAACAAGTGGAAAGGGCAGAGGAATGGACTGGTACTAACTGCAAAGAACATTTATTTAACATCACCTGTATGCCTGCTGTCCATTTTGTAAAGCAAATATTACTCCATCTAATCCTCATACCAACCTATACATCCAGTAGTTATGACGATCCTATCTCTACATACAAGGAAAATGAAGTTCCCAAGCATTGTTTAGCCATGCAAGGCCCTAACTGGCTGGGCTAGGATTCAAACCCATGTCAGTTTGAGTACAATGCAAAGCCCAGCTCTTTCTGGGTACAGTTTTGCATTTTGTTCTTCCTTGCATGACATAAATATAGGTACATATGAAAATTTGAGAACATATGAAAATGCCAAGAGGAAATGCAATGCCATCTTATGAAAGGACAAATTACACGTATCACATCTTACAATGAGTTTCAAAATTATGTTGCTCAAAGTTTTGTTAACATGGGACCATAGGCCCAAACAATATTAAGACTAAAACCAAGAATATTTATCAGGATATAAGGGATGCCAATGTCACCAGGGCCCTTAAGAAACACGAATAGAATTAATACGTCAAATGCCTAAAGGTGGTAATCATGATGTTGAATAACAATGATTAGTACCAGTTATTGAGTTCCAAGTGAGGAGGTGCTCTGTGCTTACTTACTTACTAGATACCTCACATTGTTCTGTCTTATTTAATAACCATAACAACCTTATGAGTAGATATTATAAATTAACTGATGAGGAACAGATGCTTAGAGATAGTCATTTTCCCCAAGGCCACATAGCTAAAGAGTTGCAATGGAGAGATCCAAACTCTTGTGTGTTGCTTTCAGTCTATGGTCTTAACTGGAATACTCCATGTAAAAAGATAGCTAATCACATAAGTCAATGTATGATATGTATCCCTATGAGTGGTATATGTGATCATTGCTCTAAACATTAGGAGAAGTAGGTGGTCTGGGGAGACCAGGAAAACTGGCATAAAGTTGGAATTTGAGCCACATCCAGAAAATGGCTATGATTTAGGGTCATTAAAAGAAGGCATGATATTCCAGGTTAGGGTCATGTTGAACTGAAAAGGAGAGAGAAGGCATGTGCTGAACTCATGTTGGGCTACAAGAAATTGCCTTTGAACTGAGTTTGAAATGAAAAAAGTGATTTCCTTTAAGCATATTGATAACGTCATTGGAAAGGCAGGTCGGAAATGGAGTGTGAAGGGCTTTCCATAATAGGAGTAAAGATTTTGGAATTTTCTACTAAAATATTTTAACAGGAAACGTATCAGTGCATTTAAAAAGCAGACTGGTGTGGCAACCTCTAGCTTCTATGGGGAAGGGAGGGAGGAAGTTGCAATTTAGAAACTGAGTTTAAAAGTCAGTAAAAGAGAGGCACCTGGCTGGGTCAGTCAGCGAAGCATGCTACTCTTGATCTCTAGTCCTGAGTTCGAGCCCCAGATTCAGCATAGAGCTCACCAAACAAACAAACAAAAAAGTCAGTGAAACAGAATATGACCAGTACTTGGACTACAGTAGGAACAGTGGAAACAGAAAGGAAGCACAGACCCTGGGTGTTAGATATTCAAGGATTCGGTACTAAAGTTGAAAATGATACTATGAAATGAATGCTCTGAATCCTGTCCTTCCACTTTGCCCTATGTGGTTACTGGGAAATGTAGGAGCTTTGGCATCTTGTGGGCCTGGGATTGAGCTTTTGCATTGTTACTCTCTACTGGAACAATTTATTTAAACTGTCAATGTCTTCATTTCCTCATTTCTAAAATAAGAGTAATACTTAGCTCATACAGGTATTATAAGAAGAGGAGGTATTCAAAAACTGTTTAAATCTTTTTAAAAGATTAAAACTTTTTAAAAGTTAAAAGATTAAATCTTTTTAAAAGTTAAAAACTTTTTAAATCTACATAGAGGACAAATTTTCTGACATGAAAGGGGCATGAAAAACTGATCCAATATAAATTTTTCTAAAGAAGCTAAATAAAAAATTATCTCATGCCTTTTCCAGGATATATAATTAATGGATGTCAATATATTATTTAAATATTTTTTCTATCATGAACAATTGTTTTTAGTCAAAATATGAGACAACTGGTAGAAATCCTCAGCTTGGAGAGTTGTTATGAGCCAGGGCTGAAGCATGGCGGGTACCATGAAGGGAGCAAAATGCTCCCATACTTTTTTGTGTTTTCTGGCACTACCTTTCATGAGATTTCAAGTGTGGTATTAAGGAAGTCACTCAGCTCATTTACATTTGCCTGCAAAGGGTACGACGCAGAATGTCCTAGTGGTAGAGCAGTGCCCATACGTGCTGATGAAGGATTTTGCACACATAGGAAATGTCCTTGCCTTGTCTCTGGTCATTTCATCATTTTGAAGTAAAAAGAACATGAAATCTATTTACAAACAAGCACATTTCTCTTATTTTTTTGTTTGTCATCTATTTTCTTCAAGTTTCATTATGTGACTAATTAATCAAATTTAGTTGCTGGCCAAAGAGATGGTGACTTTTTATGTTATGAAAGATAAGATTGGATCTAACTTTTTTTATTATTAAAATATCATTTGCAAACATTTTTCAAACCAAGTGTTTTCTCAGTGAAACAAATCACCACCATAATAATCAACCTTTTCTTTGAAGTACCTTTTCAATGAAGCAAAAACCAATCAAACTGAAATTCAGTTCTTTCTTTCTCCCTTTCTCCTTTCCTCCATCCCTCCTTTCCTTCCTTCCCTCCCTCCTTCCTTCCTTCCTTCCTTCCATTCTTTCCTTCCTTCCTTCCTTCTTTCCTTCCTTCCTTCCTCCTTTCCTTTTCTTTTTTTTTTCCTTTTCTTTCCTTTCTCTTTCCCTTCCTCCCTCTGTCCTTTCCATCCTTTCTCTCTTCCTTCCTTCCTTCCATCTTTTCTTCCTTCCCTCCCTCCCTCTTCTTTCTTTTTCTTTTTGTCTTTCCATCTTTTCCCTTTTTCTTTTCTTCTTTCTTTTTTTTATTTTGTAGCAGTTAAATGTCTAATCAGACAGCTCCAACGTAAACTGGAGAAGTTGTGGTTTAACCCTGAGATAGAGCTGATTATGCCGGTGCTATGGCAACCCATTTCACCATTTGGACTGCTTGTGTGCTTAACCGCAGGAGCTGCACCTCTTCCTTTCCTATAAAGACTTAGAATCAGAAAAACAGAAGTACGCCGAAGAGAAGAAACCACAAGAGCAGTAAAGACACTGCTGTCAGCTTTTAGCTGTGCAAACAGCACACTTGTGAGAACAACATATTGAAAACCTCTATTTGAAAGTAGCTTTTCCCGTTAAGCCTGGGATTCCTTTAATGATTCTGAAAGTAAATCAAAGGTTCTGTTCAGAGTTTTCATTAAGGGGAAATGAGAAGTTAGTGGTGCACTTATCACCCTTAGCTTTTATTACCCTTCCCTTCAGGAGAGAAAGCTTTTGTGCAATGCGTGTAGAGTGTGATTCTGTTTGTGAAATAAGACCCCAGTTTGGTAGGCAGTCTCCCCAAACCTAGCATTTGTTTTCTGTTTGGTTCTTATTATCTTGCATTTACTTCTCTCTCTCTCTCTCTCTCTCACACACACACACACACACACACACACACACACACACACACACACAATGTCTATCATTTAAAGTTCAGTCCCTGTTCATTTAAGAAGGTTTGTAGGTGATGCTGTAAGTCATTGACTTCAGAACTAGAGTAAATGCCCAGTACTCCCCTCCTCGCTGGCTTCCTGCCCCACATGGTGCCTCACCTATCCATTCACTCTTGCACCCATTGCTTCTACAAGATACAGGTTTCTTTCTTTTTTTCTAAAGAGCATTTTTTAAGATTTATTTATTTATTTATTTAAGAGAGAGAGAGAGAGAGAGAGAGAGGACAGGGGGAGGGGCAGAGGATGACAGGGGAGAGAATCCCAAGCTGACTCCAGGCATACAGGGGAGGAGCCTCATTCAGGAAGGGGTGGATCCCACCACCCTGCGATCATGACCTAAGCCAAAACCAAGAGTCGGAGGCTTAACCAACTGAGCATAGATTTCATCAGCACAAGCGTTTGTGTTGTTTTGTTTGTTTGTTTGTTTTAAAGCACGGACATAGTAAGAGTAAACCATTTTCAAGCATGTTTTATTTTTCGTTCCTTGAGGATTTGGGTCAAAATAAGTCCTTACTTTAGTGTTACTTTGCCACAGGCCTGTCCACACCCTCCCCCCACTTTTTTCCCCTAAAGAAATGTTTTCTTCCTAATTCTTTTATAGTCATTGTTCAGCAATTGCATATCTTAAAAATAAATTTTACTGTCTGACTTAACTCTGAATATTAACATAATGCTTCATCCGTGATGTTTTACTCATGTCTGGGTCTCTGATAGGACTTTCACACAACTACTGGATTTAGCATACATAGTTTTCCCTTAGAGCACAGTATATTGAATAAGCATGAGGCTTTTGGTGTCAGATGTGCATTTAAAACCCAGCTCTTTAGCCTTGCACGAATTTATTTATTTATTGAGGCTTCATCTGTAAAAAGAAGACAATGCTGTCTACATCGCAGGGTTTCTGCAAGAATTATATGAAGTAATATGTAAAATTATTTCATGTAGCACCATCTACATAGTAACTGATTATTATAACAGTAACTATCATGAATGCTACTAAGGACACTAATAAAAACAATTTCACCACTTGTACAAACATCCTTTATTGATTCTTTGCATTTCTTTGACCATAATCTTATTCTAATCCTAGAGAAAGCCAACAGCTACAAAAGCATACACCTGCTAAGGGATTAATATAATTCGAAAGTTTTTGCTATCTGAGATATATTTTATAAATAAGGTACTTATTCCTGGATTTAGATAAATAAAAATAGATATTTTTCTTAAGAAACAAAAAGACATTTAACGTGAGAATACAGGCATCCTTCATTTCATTGCTCATTGACTCACTGTGCTTTGGAGACACTGGATTTTTTTTTTTTACAAATGGGAGGTTTGTGATGATCTTGCTTCCAGCAGGTCTATTGGCATCATTTTTCTAACAGCATTTACTCAATTCGTGCCTCTGTGTCACACTTCGGTAATTTTTGCAACATTTCAAACTTTTTCATTATTATTATATTTGTTATGGTGATCTATGATCAGTGACTACAATTTACTGAAGCTCAGACTAGAATTTTTTAGGGATAAAAGTATTTTTAGATTAAAGTATGTACATTTTTGCCATATAGTATTGCACACTTAATAGAATACAACATAATGTAAACATAACATAAGCACCTAGGAAACAAAGAAAATATTCATTTGACTCTTGTATCGTACTATTTGTTTTATTGTGGTGGTCTGGAAATGAACCTACAATATCTTTAAGGTGTGGACTGTAAATCCATTCTGGGAAATGTCTTCAGAGTATAGTTGATCCTTGAATGATGGAGGGACCAAGGGTACTTACTGTCTTCTACCATCGAAAATCCAAGTATAACTTTTGGCTCTCCCAATACTTAACTACTAATAGCCTACTATCAATTGGAAGCCTGCTGGTAACAAAAACAGTCAATTGTCACATATTTTATATCTTTATATGTATTATATGTATTATTATGTGTATTACTGTATTATTACAATAAAGTCAGCTAGAGAAAAGAAAATGCTATTAGGAAAATTACAAAGAAAATACATTCACAATACTGTACTATAAAAAATCTGCACATAAGTGACCTGGGCAGTTCAAATCTGTGTTGTTCAAGGGTTAACTGTACATAGATAAGGGAAGTATCTTTACCAATCATTCTTAATCCTTGCCCCCCCCCCCAATTCCCCATAATCACCATTAGAGCTTTAAGAAAATATTAGTGCACAAATCACACCTTAAATTTACTGAATCAGAACCTGGAGAGGTGGAGCCCAGAATTTTGAATCTCATTTAAACTGAAATTTTAATCTGGTGCAAATACAAATCCTGATTTTGTATTAATTGGGATTATAATACTGTTCATTCTTTCTCTCTCTCTTTATATATATGTAAAGTTTTATGTAACTAATACAAACGAGCATCATAAACTGTGTTCCACTGAGGTTCTGCAGGGCTCTTGTTTCATGACAGTGTCTATACTATGTCCATGGGAAAAAATGGGTTGTTGGCAAATACTTCTGGAAGATTCTGGGTCAAATAAAACTACATAAATTTCTCTTTGCCTTTGATTTGTTAACACATTATAAATGTCTTTGAGGGACATGTAGAATGAAATACTTCTGAAACAAATTTGACTGTGGGACTTTTTAAAACTTGTGAATCTAAATCAAAGACCTCAGGATGACCATCACTACACAGGAAGAGATAATCTAGCTTTTTTTATTTTTCTTTCCCTGTGACTTAGAGATAAATATTTTAAGATAAAAATTCAGGCAAAGTAACCAATCTTTTATAGATGGTCATCTTGCATTTATTAATTTTTGTTGTGATTTGTTTAATCAACATGGCTGAAATTGATAATATGATGTTTTAAACCAACTGTGAATGACATAATGAATGCATGCCTGGTTTTAGAGGTGAATGTGTTTGCATACTCATATGTACGATAATTGAATGAGAATATCTGTGATGTTTCATATAAAACTTCTTTAGGAGAAAGTTATATATGATCTCTATATTTGAAGATAACGAATTCCTTGATTTTCTTCTATCCCAGGCCTTATGTTTTTGCCCTCTTTACCATCAACCTAATTTTACATACTGATAACTTTATTTGTATTTTTATTCAAATTGTGTGTGTGTAGTTTGAAAGTTTGAATTGTACTATTCGGTTTATATTAAGAAGATCAGTCCTTTGTCCCCATCCTGCTTCCCATCCCCAATTCCTGCTTTCCAGAAGCAAACACTTTGAGATATTTTGGCATTTTAAATGGTGCTTTCTATTGTGCTCTATTTTGTTTTTCTTTTTTTTTTTTCAAATATTTTATCCAGTTTCTATTGGCTTCCTTTCTTAATCTTGAAATGTTGCTTTTTATTAACCTTTGCTCTTGTTCATGGATGCCATGTCCTCTCATTTCTGAGAATATGAATTATAGTTGGTGTCAGGGTTTCTTCTGCTCCTTGCATTGTCTCGGTTTCTCTCAGATCCCTCTTCTGTTCATCTTGATCTCTGTCTTTCTTTTTAGAGGCTTTGATCTAGTGTTTCTTGAATGTCCATTGTTTTTAAAGTACGTTGCAATTCTATGGTAATTCTATAGTGGAGCTTGGAAATCAAGGGTCTTACTAAATTGCATGAAATCAGGAAGGCACTGAATCTCCCCAAGTTTTAGTTTCCTTATCTATCAAATGAAATACATGTCAATAGATACTAGCATCCTGTGTTTCCATATGACTAGAAGTCTCTGACATTATTTTCTGGTGGTAAGCAGTAGCTGTTTTATCCATGAGATTCCAGGCATAATAACAATACAACCAATGTTTTAACATAAAGTTCAAGTAAAGAAGGGGAAAATTATGATGAGACAAACACTCCTTCAAATCTAACACTTCCTGGGGTGCCTGGGTGGCTCAGTGGGTTAAATAAAGCCTCTGCCTTCAGCTCAGGTCATGGTCTCAGGGTCCTGGGATTGAGCTCCCGCACCGGGCTCTCTGCTCAGTGGGGAGCCTGCTTCCTCCTCTCTCTCTGCCTGCCTCTCTGCCTACTTGTGATCTCTGTCTGTCAAACGAATAAATAAAAATCTTTGAAAAAAAAAAACAAAAAAAACCCACAAATCTAGCACTTCCTAGGTATGTGACTATGAGCAATTTACTAAACTCTGAGTCTGTTTCATTCCCTATAAAATAGGAAAAACATTTGCTAATGCACTCGCTTGCTTTGATGACTAATGCAAAAACATGCAAGGTTGTTAGCATAATGTCTCATTAATACCATTTCAGTACATTGCTGCTGTCATTATTATATTTACTAATAAGTTAATGAAGGAAGGACTTTTTCCTGTTTCCCTGAGATCCAGATAAATCCTTGTTTGTCCTTTGCACAGACTGCTTACCCCATAGATAGTTATTATTTTGATAGGATTTGCAAAACCTAGAATTTGCAAAATTCTAGTGGACCACACTAGAATTTTAGTGGTCCACAAAATTCTGTGGAGCACATACCAGGTTTACAGAGTAAGTAAAACTAGAATACTTTTACTTTTATTTATATGCTTTATTACTATCATGACTTCCTAAATAAGGAAAGCCATGCATATATCTGACCCCCTCTTTTTTTGTTGTTTTGATGTGCTTATTTCACTTTTCTATGGCCTTTGTATTTATAGAGGTCAGATATGTATTCTCAGCCTTCAAAACATGCCACTGTTAATTTTAGGGCAGATGCTGAGAATAAGTATTTATTTCATCTATTCTGTTTCACCCTTCTGTCCTTGTACTTTTCCTAGATTTGCTGAACAAGACATGTTTAAATCCCTTTGGAAATGACATTCTATTTCTTTTCGGGGGGTGGGGGTTAGGGGTAGAGGTGATGGTAAGAACGGTGGTGTTTAAAGCCCAACTATGCCTTTTGAAATGCCATTTTCACTCAACGGATTCCCAGTTTTTACTGAAATTTCTGATCAGGGACTTAGGAGTATGACTTCAAGGTAACTTTGATTTGTGATCACTTAAACATTTTTAGTCCTAAAGGAAACATATTGGGAAAGGTAAATTCAGTAACAATACATCTGTTAGAATAACACAGCTTTGAAGATCAAGTGCTCTGTTATCTACATTTTCATCTGTTTAATGTACTTAGTCAATTCCACTGGTGATTCACAACAGGGTTGTAATGGAAACGAATACCTGCTCAATGATTTACGGATTTTTGGAGCTATGGTGCCACCTACTGGAATATTTCTAAACATTCCCTTGTCTAAATAATGAAAAATGGGCACTTACCTTAAAAAATAAATGTAGAAAATGTTGTCCCAGAAGAGTGAAGTCAAAAGATAATATGTAGAAACACCAAGTATCTTACTACGTTCTCTTTTACTACATTTTGGTTCTTGCGTTTGTAGAATTTAAGAGCATTCAATGCAGTTCATACTTTTAGAGGGACTGATGCTTTCTTTTTACTGCCACACATGTATACATGCCCCCTCTTAATCCCCACTGCTATTTCACCTATTTTTCTTTACTTGTTTTCCACACCAGCGCTGTTCATATAGAAGGTTCCCACATATGGCAGTGCTATTTGTATTTATACAATCTCCTAATATTAAATAGGTATTTATTATGCACTAATAATATTAAGTACTTTCTGCAGATGTTTATTTGCTTTTTCCATGTCAATTTGAGTCCACTAACAATATATGACAGCTTTTAAGCCATACATGAACTAGGGCATAAAGGGCACAGTGCTGTCTGCCTATGCCAAACAAATGAGATAACTCCATTAGTTTTCTTGCTTGGCACTGGCCCAGGAGATCAGTCTGCCACCACATACTGAAGCAGAGTGAGTAAATCATGAAATAACTAAGCATTTCATGGAACCAGTCTGATCAGGTCTTCTTGTTCAACAATGAAGTTTCAGCATAGTCCCTTCTTCTATGACTTGGGTAAACTTCTGATAATGTCTGCATATGTAAAATACAACTGACAATTGAAGTCATTTGCTCATATAATTTAGGAAAAGTTACAAAATGTGATGGGAGATATTGACAAAAGTACTGCAGACATTTGGCAGTAATGTCTCCTCTCTAAATATTTGGGTGACTTCTCTATCTACCTTATCCGAAACAGTTTTCTACCTAGGTAGAAACAGTCTCCATGGACATATTTGTTCCTGTACTGCTTATATTTACGTAAGTCATTAGAATGGTTTTTTGAGGGGATATGTCCATTAGATATTAGCTAGATTTTTAATGAGGCTATTTCACATAGGTTATCTTTATACGTGTTCCTTCTTTGAAATTTGTAGTTAAGTTTTTTTGATATTTATTTGATACTTAAAGTACCAAATTTGATATTTAAAGTAATTGAAAAATTTTTAAATCTACGTAATCTAGTAGGTATGGTTTGTTGAAATTAATGTCTTTTAAGTTTGCATTGCTATAGTCCCTGAATATTTTCTTAAAGACAATAACTTAAGTTTGAAGGTGGTTTCTATTTTTCAAATGTTATTTTAGTGTGTTTCTGTAAGATTTATTGAGTGCCTGAGTAATTTTCTTGTGATATGACATGTTGGCTCAAAGTGTTACAGAGAGCGAAAATCTGTGTATAGGGATTTTGTGACAATGAGAATCGGTAATTTTAGTTTTTAGGTTTTTTTTTTTTTAAGTTTTTATTTATTTATTTGACAGACGGAGATCACAAGCAGGCAGAGCAGTAGGCAGAGAGAGAGAGGAGGAAGCAGGCTCCCTGCCGAGCAGAGAGCCCAATGCAGGGCTCCATCCCAGGACCCTGGGATCATGACCTGAGCCGAAGGCAGAGGGTTAACCACTGAGCCACCCAGGCGCCCCAGTAATTTTAGTTTTATATTGAATCTAAATTGTGATTTGAAGACTTGGAATTTTCTTTCAAAGGGACAAAAGACTTGTGTGTGTGTGTAATACTTTATAAAGAAAATGAAATAAAACAAAATAAGCTACAGTGTTTCAAAATAGCCTGAAAACCACTCAGCAGAGGAATTTAGAATTAGATCCTGAGATAAATGGGGATAAATGAAAAGACAGATTCAATTTGGGAAGCCTTTATGGAAAGTGAGCGTGAACACAGAGGAAAGGAAAATGTGGTCCATGTTTAGATGTTACGTTGTTTGCCATGGATGCTAAATTTTGTTGCATTGAAAATTAAAGGATTTGGGGACATGTAGAGTGGGGCCATGATAGACCAGAAATACATAGATGTAGGTACACATATAGAGAGAAGATATTTTTCTGTTTCCAATCTACAGAAGTCTCTTCACAGATAAACACAAGGTCTGTGAGTTTCAATACTTTTGTTTGATGTCACTGTAGTTTGGTTGCCTTTCCTCTCAAAATAATATTCTGGAATAAATTAAATTGACATACCTCTGGCTCTCTGACTTTTCTCTAGTATTTACCTATACCATACATAGAGCATTTATCCAGCAGACTGTAATTTAACCAAAATGTCTATATTTAAGGTCAAGTTTGTTTTAGCATTCTTAGCACTATTAATAATTTATTTTGTAGTCTAATCCTGATTAAGATGCTTTTTTATTTAGCTTATGAGCTTTTAATAAATACCGATTTCTATATAACCTAAAACATTGGCTAAAAGAATTTCCATGCTGAGAGGTTAGATGGAGAGGAAAGGTGGTGAGGATGAATTAATGAGGAAAGCAGGAGGCCTGGCAATAGACAGCATTATCTGCAGAGTCTGACGGGCTCAGGTTCAAGCCTGGGCTAGCATATACTAGCCTTGGGAACATAGCCAAGACACTTGACTTCTCTAAGCCTCTTAGGGTGTTGTGATCCGTAAGAGAAAATATAAGGTACAGGCTTACTATAGTATCTGGCACACCATAAACACTCAATACATATTAGCAATTAATAATAATGAAAATATCATTTCTGAATGATTCTTTTAAAAATAAACACCTGTAGAAGTTGTCTTCTCCATTTTGGTAATTTACCTTGCTTTCCTTTTCAAAACTTGGATTAAAATACTATACATCACATATTTCTTTTAAAAAGATTCATTGCCCTTTTTTAAAAAAGAATTTATTTATTTATTTATTTTAAACAAATTTGTTTGTTTATTTATTTATTTAGAGAATGAGTATGGGGAGAGGCAGAAGGAGAGGGAAAGACAATCCCAAGATGACTCCACATTGAGTGTGGAGCCCAATGCAGGGCTCAATCCCAGGGCCCTGAGATCATGGCTTGAGCCGAAATCAAAAGTCAGACGCTTAACTTACTGAGTCACCCAGGGGCCTCTAAAAACATTCATTGTGTTTGAAGCAGCTAGAATTAAACTAATATCTCTGGGGCATTTAACATATATGTGGCCTGATGGATAGTCTACTGTTTAGAAACATTTCTAGCATATTTACTCTAGTATTCATAGTTCTTATGTTAAAATGAAAGCTTCCTTATTATTCCAACATCCCTTTTTTCATTTCCATAGTAAATATGTAACAGATTGTAAACTTTTTATAACATGTTCTATGTCATTGGTGCTACATGTTTTGGTGGCAACAAACCAGTAACCCAGAACAACATAGTGGTTGGTGGAATTAGCGATGGCTATATGACAGGTGATATTAAGATTCCTCTATTCTCTGTCATCAATTCTGCTATTTGATTTCTTTTCTACATTTATTGATCCAATGGCTTCCACCTGTCTCAGGAAAAAATCCAATCTCTTCATCATAGCCCTATATGGCTTGTTCCTGGTTCTTCTCCCAAATGTGTTGTCATCAGATCTCTTTGATTTCTCCCTTGCATCTACTTATGCTCAGAACCATCAACAATTACTTATCGACCACTTATGATATGCAGGGCTTTTAGCTACATATCTATGGCTGCATTTCTTCCCCCTCGTCTTGTTGTGTTGCTGATCTCCAATGGAAGGAATTTTTAATTATTAGTCTTAATCACCTATGACCTAAATGTCTTTGCAGACTCTTGGAGATTTCTATCAGTATGGATATAGGTATCTCACAGATGGTAATTTTTCCCAGAGCAAAGGACCATGTCTTCTACATGTTTAAACCTACCACCTAATATCAAGCCAGAAAAGCAACAAGTATTTTTTTGACTTAACTGAATCAAATTAACTTGTTTGAATTTCCAAGGAATTGGGTGTTTATATTGAGAAGGGACATATCAAAAGTAGTTTTAGATATTTAAAAGCCTATATACTTCTTAAAGAGAGAGATGTATTAGATGGAATATGTATATGTATTATATCTAGTACACTCAAACTAACTTGAATATTTTGAATGTAGCAATATGCTAAACTATCTACATTTATCATGAAGATAATTTTTTCTTTCACTTAAAATGCAAGAGTTGTTAAAAACTCCCATAATAATATTTTTTATTTGCCTTATTACTTCTTTTACAAATCAACACAATTCTAAGAACTTAATCTAGAAGGAAATAAAAACACATGAAAAGAGAGAAGACTACTAATAGGAAAATGAAAATAAAATAAAAATAAAACTATTTTATGTGAGCTAAAAAGTAAAAGCTGATTAAACAAGAGGAGAAACAAAAATCCACATCATGTAAATTAAAAACAGTACTTACGTTTGAATGATGAAAAACAGTAGAGAACTATAATAAGAAAGTAAGAAAGTATTTGATACAATATATATTTTAATAACATATTTTAATAATTACACATTTACATATGATATACATAACATATGTATAATATATAACACACAAATACTTTTTTATCAAGGAATAAGCCAGGGAATGTCATTGGAGAATACTAGGTCATACACATCTGATGGCACTTCTGAGGGGAGAAAATTTTTTCAGAGTGGAAAACAAAATCTCAAGGCAGGAAGGTTCCTTAAATAGTAGCCAAACTGTTCTTTTATCCGATGCTTGATTCCTTTTCACATCAGTTGACTATCATTTGGGAAAGAGCTTTATGATCTTTTTAATAGTCATTTTCAAAGAGGGGGAATGAAAACATGTTTCACTTCCCTACAGACTGTATCCAGTTCCCAACACAACAATAAAGCCGGCCTCTCCGGCATTTCCATGAATCTCATTGATAAGTCCAATTGATCCAATGTAGTTCTCATCTCATTTGATTTCACTGATTTCCTTCTTTTTTTAAAAGGATTTTATTTATTTATTTGAGAGAGAGAGAGCACAAGCAGGGGAAAAGGGTAGAGGCCGAGGGTGAAGCAGAATCCCTGCTGAGCAGAAAGCCTAATGCAGGACTTGATCCCAGGACCCTGGCATCATGACCCTGAGCCTAAGGCAGACACTTAACAGACTGAGCCACGCGGGAGCTGCTTGTTAATTTCCTGCTTGAAACACCCTCTACTCATAACCCTTGTTGACTTCAAATTCCCTGCTACATAGAAAATTAGGTCACCTCTGCAGCCCCTCTCCTTTAATACTATCCAACTTCAGAATTCTATCTTGGACACTCTTCTTTTTTTAATGACTGGGGAGTCTCCTTCACCTTCTTACCTACAATATTCATCTATATGCTGATCCATAGCCTTAGTCCAGATGTATATCCTGAGCTACCAACCTCCACCTCCAAATATTACCAAATATTTTTACATACAAGTCACAAGCATACCAAATTTTCCTCTTTGTCTTTTATTTCTTCTTCAGCTTAATGAAAGCTTCCAAAATCTACCTAATGCAATTGCCTAGTATGTTGAGTTATCAACCTGAATGCTTTTCCTTCTTACTCATTCTCTGCCTCCCTTTAGTTGTAGAACATTTACAAAGTCGTGATGACTACTTTCAATGTTTCATAGATTTTTTTCATGTCTTTTCTTTTTTTTTGTACCATTTTCCTCATATAGAACATCATCTTTCTCATATACTTTTCTTTTAGTCTCCTGATGTTTCTGTCCCCAGCTTTGTCATCTGATAAACTATTTTCCATTTTATAACAAGGTTAATAAAAAAATTGAATTGCTTCTCCATTAGACCTCCCCTTAAACACCCTCCTCTGGAGGTTTTCTAAAGCCTCTAAGACAAATCCCAGTTTCTTATTCCTCTAGGACTAAGCTAAAACTGTCCTTAATACTTTAGGTCACAGCTTGATGTATCCAAGAAACCTTCTCTGTTGCCTCCTCCCCTAGCTGGTCACCAACCCCAGAAGACTAAATTAGCTGATCTTCCTATGTGGTTCTATAGCACATTCTGTCTCATTGGTCATCACACCATATGACTACTACTACTACTGCTACTACTTCTTCTTCTTCTTCTTCTTCTTCTTCTTCTTCTTCTTCTTCTTCTATCTGTATCTCACCCTGAATTCAGCTCACTGAGGCCACGAAATTCCTATATCTTGGTTGTATTATATCCCTAGAATGTGGCATGATGTCTAGCACATAGTAGGCACTCAGTAAATAATCATTATCTAAATAAATGAATGCATTTGGGGGTAAATGTCTAAGGTCTTTTGCAAGCTGAAAATTAATTCTAATAGTTCTCCTTTATTCTATGATTTTTCTTACTTTATCTGAGAATTCAAAAGTTAATAGCACAATTTTAATGCACTTTGGCTTTGTAAACATGACATTAAGAGAAGGAATGTAGTTTCAGTGGGGAAAAGGGTAATGAAAATTGCCACTTTGTGAATGTTCACTAACATAGAGATGAATATATATATGTGCATATACATATATATATATATATAAATCTAACTTAGATTTATATAAGTATGTATGAAATTTGAAATTTTCTGAGAGATGTTTTTTTCCTTTTTTCAGGACAAGACCTTAGTCCCCCTCCTGGTAAGAATTAATACTTGCATTTTACTTATTTTATTTTTTTTCTTTCAAAGTTTATATATTTAATTTTGATAGAATTTTCTATTATTATCCAGTAAAATCATTTTATAAGGATGAATGTTATAATTATCAATGGTTCTTGATATTTTCTTATTCTTAATATTCTTGCTTATAAGATATAAAGATTGACAACCACTTGAATGTATTTGTATATATGTTATTGTGTATAAATTATAGCTTTTCTTAAACTTGATAATAAATTGCATGGCAGGACTCCAATCTCTTTAAATTTTAACATTACAAACAACTCAAGTTAGATCACAAAATTTTATGGTTCAAAAGTTGGTTAAGGAAATTAGAGTTCTAAACATATTATATATGTTATACATATATATAAAAAGAAACACTTTGCGAATAGTAAGATATTTTATAATAATCATTTCCAAATTCTGTTGTCATAATGGAATTAATCATCTTAATGAGTATTCTAATCCTGAGGTAAATTAAATTTAAACAATGAAAATGTTGAAAATAAATTCACACATACTACATGCAAAATAAGAGAGGAACATCTCTTAAACGTTATTGCTATTTAAAATGTATTACTGATTTCCCGATTCAGCATATGGTTGACAGTATGCATTAAGAAGGTAAGTAAAGCCACTAAGATAATTCTGTTTTGATAATTATAATGTGCAATTCTGCTTAGGTTCATTCAAAATATTCTGAGAACTGAGTAATTAAAGGAATTTTTTAAATTAAATGAAAATTCACTTCAAACTATGGAAACAAAGAACTCTGTGGAAACTAACAAAATGTTCCTGAATCTGCATAAGAAACATACTCTCTTATTTTTTTTAAAAAGGATTTTATCATTGTATAGTACAGCAGAGAATTTTTATAAATACATAAAAAAGTCTTTAATGCACAGTGGATGTGACTGGTTTATGCCAACTACTCCCAGGCATGGTAGCACCTCCACTTTTTACAAATGATTAAGTTCATTTCAACCATATAAATTGAGTATTGTTTCAGGAGGAGAGTGGGAATGGGTAGAATGGGGAGTGAATGTTTAAAATGGTAGATGACTCATCTTATTGAGTTTCCGTTATCTCTGCACTGACTATTATAACAAGCCTCCAAATGATGACATCAGGTAAGTCAAAATAGTGAGCCCAAATGCAAATGAGAATGTCTTCTTGCTAATACTGCCAAAAAGAAAATGATCAATGGAAACCAGTAGTATCTCCAAAGTGAAGATGAAGGACAGTGCAGAATTGGCAACAGGAGTGTGCTTTCTAATCCTGAATTAAATTCTTATTCATTGAATTAAGGAATGTGCACTGAGCTTAAGTCATGTGCAAGCATATTAAGGCTTCCAGATAGGAGGGTAGTTTTCTGAACATCCTTTTTGCATAGACCTTGGAGTGGATTTGCTTGATGGGATGTAATCTTTAGGAATGCTACTCTTCAACAAAGCCTAGCACAATTTACGAGGTATTTGGAACAATATTTCTTTCACTCTCTTTGTAATTCAAATCTAAAAGAAAAGTCATAAAGGGAAAATGTCACCACATTTCTCTTAAAGCAGAACAGATCATCAAAATCCTGCCCAAACCAAAGACAGTTTAACCTAAAAACAACAAATTAGTAATTGTTCAAGTCTATAATGATAAAAGTGCATTAATATTATTGTGCAGAATTTTAAGCTCCTCCCTCTCTCCCTTCCCTGTTTTCTCTCCTCTTTCTTCATGCTGTCTTTTCCTCTTCCCACCTCCCTTCCTTTTATTCAACAAAGAGCACAGGTGAGAAATAAGTCAAGTTAGACTTATTCTTATGATTTTCTTATGATTTCTTATGATATTCTTATGATTATTCTTATGACTTATGATTTTACACAGAAGCCAGAAGGAGCTACTTGCCTATTACATAGATAGATGTGTTGGCCCGTATTATGGGTGAAAATTTGCTATTAAATATATTGATTTGTGAGTTACTAGGTCATGAAATTCTAGAGATTTTGGAAATTTTCCTTGGAAAACAAGGACTGTAACAACTGTACTATCACTTTGGATTTCTGAACCACAGCAGAGTTCCACATTATTTCATGTGCATGGCCTCGGGGAAGTTCAATAGGGTTTAGATGGTTTTTATCTGTATTTAGTAAACATTTATTTCACTTCGCCTTTGACAATAAATGAATGAAGCAAGGACTTCTGTGTGTACTTTCAGCTTCTATTTTCTTAATTCCCTATTCAGTAATCCTTTAATTTTGGCTCTTAATTCTTATCACTTCTACTCATTTCCAGTTTCTCCCCTTCTTCCTCTTCTCATATTCATGCTATTTTTTCTTATCCACTCTTGTTGCACTGAATGGTTGAAATACTTGTGTGATATAATTCAATTTTTGTTAATTAAATATTGAAAAACATCAATTTGGCTATTCATAAAAGTGAATACATGTTAAACATAGATGATTTAGAAAAAACACATCACTATAACCTCAATATCCCAATGTGGTTTTTTTTAATAATTTTTGGTGTATTCTTCACAACCTCCCCCCCAGGCTTTAATAAAGAAATACACATTCTGAGTAAGAGACCACCAAAAATTTAAAGGCCTTTAATACAGGTGCTGATGTGCCTGCAGGAAGTTTTTTTAATCAAATGTATACTTCAATCAGCTGTGCCTGTATCTATTTCAACACTGCCTTGTGACATGGTTTTTCTTCTGAAGTGAATTGAAACTGTGGAAAAAATTATTTCAATATCTCAAATTGTATGTCTTATATCATCAAAAAGTTGAAAACATTTTTGTAGACTTGGGCCATTTGTGTATCTGTTTGAGACTTTTGTTTCTCTATCTTTTACTTAATCTGCTTTGTTTGACTTTGATTTATTAAAAAATAATCACTTTATACCTAGGACTTTATCTTTCATTTTTTTTTCCTCCTGGAACACTTGTCCTCCTAATAACCTCCTTTTGAGTTTATCTTTCTCTATTCTTCATTAATAAGTCCTTTACATTTTTCTTTTTATGATTTCTGTTCATCAATTTTCTTTATGTGTGTGTTCCATCCTTATTTTATTTTATTTATTTAATTTAAATTCATTTACCACGCATAGAGTACATTAGTTTTTGATATAGTTTTCAATGATTCATTAGGTCCGTATAATACCCAGTGCTGATCACATCCTATGCCCTCCTTAGTGCCCATAACCCAGTTACCCCATCCCCCCACCCACCTCCCTTTGCACAGCCCTCAGTTTGTTTCTCGGAGTCCTTCTGAATCCATTTGCCTTGGACAGTTGAGAATCGAAAGGGAAGAAGGCAAGGAATAGTTGCTTTCAATTTCATTTCCCCATTTGTATCTTTAGCCTCTGTTCTGTAACTTGTTTTATATCTGAGTCTACATATCTATACCTCTGTATGCATCTATATTTGATATATATTTGATTTGTGATACATATATACATATATATACATGCACATGTATGTATATATATGTATTTAGTAATATATACACACACGTGTACACACATACACACACACCATAGATCTTGTCTATGGTGTGTGTGTATGTACACATATACATATATATATTTATATATTTACATACATGCCATAATGGATTGGGGAGTTAATAAATTCAGATGAGTATATGTTGCAGGATATGATTCACGTATTTTTTTTTGTTTTCTTTCTTCCAACTCCCATGAATACAATAGGACTGAAGTTAACAGAAGAGCCCAGTGCTCTGACTTCTGGTGACCCCTTACCTGCCCGCACCACTGCATTCTCACTCCCAAGCATCTCTGAAAGAGAAAATAACTCCTCAGAGACCACCACACTTCCTCTTAATCCAGACAGTACTCCAACGGAAAGATCCCGGAGCCATTCGGATAATAACACTCTTGATGTGACAGGTTGGCACAGAGATGTTAACTGAAATGAGTTTAGGAGAACTAATCTTTCTTTTTGAATTCTAAAGTTATCAAAATGGTTTTTCTTTAAATTACATGTGCAGTTTTTATGTATGTGATTTTATTCAGGCCTGTTAAGGGTGGGACATCCGGGTGTTCATGAAATATTGACTGACCAAAGTAATGAAGGCTCGCTGTCGAGGAGACATTGGCAAGGGTTGGGGGTAGGGAAGCCCCACAAGGAACTTTGTGTGGGAGGAGGATTCTCCCTGGCTGTAATTCCAAAGCAGAGTCTTTCTTTCTTCAACTCCAGATTCTCAATATCATAAAATTATTGGAGACATACAATTTATTTTTTAAAAACCACACTGAGGATTAATAATCCAGCTTTGCCACTTGGATTTCCCCCAGGGATATTTGCATTATTTAAAAAAATTAATCAAGGTTGTGGGTCCTAATGGTAGAATTTAAGGTAACGTAGTGACATTCATAGCAAAATATGAGTGAGATGGGGGGCATTTTCACCAGGGAAGACCACTGAAGCTCTTCAGAATCCCAATAAATCTGTAATGTGTTCATTCTTTATATATTGTTAGGTCTGCCAGTGTATTTGGTACATAAATCAACCCTCAAAGAGGGTTGTTCATGTCTTTTCTGAAATAATGTGCTATATTGTCATTTTCTGAGGCAAACAGCTTTGTAGACCTACTCTGATTAGAAATTAAGCTATCTGCTTAACAGGGCCATTAATCTTAGTTTGGAAAACAAGTATGTCTAACACTATCTCAAAAATTTGGGGGGGAGTACATGATAATGTTTGGAGTATCATACTGATGAAGTATATTAGCTGTAATAAGCAGTTAAATAAATGATAAATGCCTCTGTATGTTGATTACAGGACTGTACATCCAATCTCTCCTCTAATTTTCCCCACTACACTAGCAGAGTAGTGGCTAGGACCTACCTAAACATTGCAAGTATTTGAATTCATTGCCCCAAAATTTAACAAAAAGAATGTGAGGAGGGTGTTGATGGCTAGGCAGAACATTTCAGGCTAAACTTTTTTTTTTTTTTTAGATTTTATTTATTTATTTGTCAGAGAGAGAGAGAGTGAGCACAGGCAGACAGAGAGGCAGACAGAGGCAGAGGGAGAAGCAGGCTCCCCGCCGAGCAAGGAGCCCAATGTGGGACTCCATCCCAGGACCCTGGGATCATGGCCTGAGCTGAAGGCAGCCGCCCAACCAACTGAGCCACCCAGGCGTCCCTCAGGCTAAACTTTTTTACTCACTTCTTTACTGAGTAAATGTCACGCAGAGTTTTCAATTTCAAAGTTTCCACATTTCATTTCTTGTACACAAATACATGCGTACAACATTCCAGATGAAGCAAAATGTGAGAAGAAATGTTTAAAAGGGAATAGATTAGGAATAAGGGTGAATAATAATAAAAATATTACAATAATATTAAAATGCTAACTTGCTCTGGCACAATAATACTGATGGTGAAATTAGCTTGGAAGGTTTCTTACACTTTCAAATAAAAAAATACACTTTCCCCCTAGAAAACAGTCTTGCTATCAGATGATATTTTAATTATCTACTGGGATAAAATCTATATATGTTATTTAATTTTTGTTTGTAATTGATCTATATTGTGGAATACAATAAAATATTCAGGCTTACAGATATATGTAGTGAAAAAAATCCTTTGATCCATTTTCCTAACACTGTAATGTTCTCAAACATTTTCAAAATTACTCAAAAATCATTAAACTTCATTATGAAGCAAAGTCATTCAAAAATCATTAAGCTTAATTTTACAAAAATATTTTATGCATGTTGCAAAACATCAGTATAAAAACATATACGAAGTATATACTTCTGCTTATAAATATGAAAATGCATACATATAGTATTTATATAAATACATATATTTACTTGTATAAGCATATGTATTTGTTTTACACACATATACAATGAAAATGCTATTTCTCCAAATCCCGATTCTTAAAGATACTGTGTTATCCGTGTTATAACCTCCAGACTGTAGACACGGGATTCTGTGAGAGAGTGTGTGTATGTGTGTGTGCACCTGTTTCTCCACATCTCTTCTAGTACTAGATATTAATTAATCTTTTACAACTCTGCCAGTACGATAGTTAAAATATTTCGTTTGTACATTGAAAAAAATTTCATACTGACGAGCATTTTTCTATATACCTTTTGGCCACTGTATATATTAGATGTCTGTGACATGCCTGGTTCGTTTTTCTCGCTCTTTTTTTTTAATGATTTGCTTATTGTATATTGAGGGATGCGTTATTGATTCTGCCTACAAAGAAATATCTCAGTTTTCAGTTTGTAAAGTTGAAGGAGAGTGCACAAAGCTCATAGGGACGTGGAGGTAAAAAACAAGCCACCTGGAAACCTGCGTCATCTGTGACTTCATGGCCCAGAGGGAGCCTCTGGGAATATGTAAATCAAGGACACGGGGGCCACCTTCCTGCCAGGCCAATTTGCCTAGAGGCAGACAAACATATTAATAGACTGAGTCATTCACGGTTTGGTAAACAAATATACTTATGACCTCCTGGTATTTGTATTCTTCATCCATAGTGGGGAAACACTGAAATGATTTCACTTTCTTACCTTAGGTGTCACACAGCCGCCTCTCCACCACACGCACGCAGTCTTGCAGACGTCCTCTGCCGGATCTGACACGCAGACATCCAGCAGCGCTGCTGCCCTTTCCTCACTCACCCCTGCTCTGGGCGGGAATGACACATCAGGTTTGCGGGGCTGTTAGACTTTTCGCAAATACGAAGAGAGCATGACGACTGCCTGTGTTTAAGAACAGTGTGTGGGAATCCAACCACTTGTTAAACCTGTAGCACTTGCTAGTTAGTGAATTTGGAGTTTCGTACTTCCATAGTTACTGTAGTTTGTGAGGCCACGTAACTACTTCCTTGTAATACAGACGAAATCATAAAGAATGAGACTTACAAGAATAAAAGAAAGACCTGTTCCTGAGGGAACGGTTTTTTAGGATACTCTATACGTTTCTCTATATTTGGGGCAAGTATCTTTGCAGAGTGAGAACTTTTTTGCTGCTAATAAAGAATAATATATATGAAGCATTGCTTAAAGATCCCTGACCAATAAACAAAATCATGAAGAATGAATGACTTCCATCATCAATGAAGGGCAGTAAGAAATTGCAACCACAGTTTGATTATTTTTTAATGGAAAAAAATGTAAATGCTTCGTATTCCCCATTCAAACATTGAGATTCTTTTAACTTAGCATCTATGTATATAAAGCAAGGCAAAATATTCCCTCCCTTGTCTTTCCAAAATCAGCGTCTAAGTCACTTCATGGTGCCTTTTTCTTTGGTCCCCAAAAATGAAAATCCACACAGACACATATGAAAGTGTAGGAGCCTGAGTGCCTGAAAATTAAAGATAGAAATGGGGCAGCCTACAGAGCTGGGGCTAAAGTGGCCTTGCTTTAAGTATGAAGCAAACATGGGAGTCAAACCTACCAGAGAGAATGATCATTATTTGGAGGGATTAAACCCTTCCCTTGGCACAAAAATCATTACAGGCAATGCACGAGCTTGAAACAACTGAGGAAAGAGCTGCCCTCGCCTCCCTGCCTCTTTCCACCTACTCCAGCTGCCATGAGAACCTCAGGCAAAAGATTTGGAGCTTTTAGCAAATCCACAGATGCAGAAGTTGTGGATGGGTAGGAGCTGTAAAAGAATGAAAGGGGATGACCTGAGGGGGCTGATGGTCACACTATCCACTCTATTTGCCCTCCTGAAGAAATTCTTTCTCTCCAAGTAGCTAATTCCACTAGTTAAAAATTGATTGGGATTGGGACGCCTGGGTGGCTCAGTTGTTTAAGCGGCTGCCTTCGGCTCAGGTCATGATCCCAGCGTCCTGGGATCTGAGTCCCACATCGGGCTCCTTGCTCGGCAGGGAGCCTGCTTCTCCCTCTGCCTCTGCCTCTGCCTGCGCTTGCTTGCTCTCTCTCCCTCTCTCTCTGTCAAATAAATAAATAAAATCTTTAAAAAAAAATTGATTGGGATTAATTAACCTAAGTAAAATGGTAAAAGCCACTCCTAAACCAGCACTGAGATTACCTACACGAGGGAGTAGTAGTTTTCACATGAAGAAGGAAGGGAGGGAATTTGGGAGGAGGAGAGTGAGGGCCTCAGAAGAGCAGGAGGACAAGGGACTCAGGGGAGGCGAAGAGAACAAGCTTGTGAAAGAGAAGTAGGGAAGAATATGGAAGGAAGCAAAAGATAAACTTGCTGATTTTTAAAACATGGCACAGGGCCAGTTTCTGGTTCTAACTTTTTTTTTTTTTAAAGAAGAAGAAAAAAAAAGACCTCCCTGCCCTTCTCCTCATTCTGTTGGAGCCCTTCTCTGGGGATCCAGAACTGAAGAACTGATTTTTATGTCATTCATTCTGCTCTGTGGTTTAGTGAAATGGGGGAATGGGTAGTGGATTATGAAGACTGAGCTGAGAACCCAAAGTCAAATTTTTGGAAGATGCCTTTTCAATTCTAATGGATGTAGAAATATAACTTTGCATCTTATAGTTATAGATTGTTCTCGGTTTGTAATTGGAGGGTGCCTGAACCCTGGCCTTGAAACCATTTTCAAAATATGCGTGCATGTTTCACTCTGCTCAAACACTGAGATCTTACTGCAAATGCAAGGCTGATATCCTACCATTGAACTGAGGACCCCAGGGAGCATGACAGTGAAATAACCAAACAAGCTCAGAAGGAGGCTCGTCAATATTTCTGTTATTTTTGCCATGACAACTGCCAGAGTGTTAGTCATCTAATAGGCACCCAATGCATACATGTTGATGGCTTGTGCTATAATTCTGGGTGTGATGTCTGCAGGAAGACGTCATATGCGGGAGATGCTTTGAGGCTTGACAATGAAACGTCCTAACCACATACATTGTGCTGTTTCTTCAGCGACGGCGCCTGATTCTATACCAATTGGCTTAGATGTACTTGGAAAATAAAGGAAACGGTGTCAGAATAATGTGAAGGTTCTTTGGTTCTAAACCAATTTGTTTTTTATTTTTCCTGGCCAGGGCTTTTCCCTACATAGGGAAGTCAAATTGTAACCTTCGGCTGGAAAGGGAGCGCCCTGAGCTCAGCAGGTGCACAGGCAGAAGCTCATTCAGCTCTGATTTCAGAAAAGTAGACCTCAGCACCTGCACGCAGAAATTCCTCCCCAGAGAGGTGCACCCTTGTGAGGCTTTCAGCGCATGGCAGATTGTGTTTTCTCTTCTGCCAACCTTAAGACAGACTTTTACAGCCAGAGCTCCACTCCCATCTCTGTGGTGTCCGCACCTGCAAGCCAGCACCCCACTTTATCGCCTTGGCGCATTCTCACTATAGTGGTATTCTCACTCCCCTCAGCCAGGGAGCGTGGCTTCCGTGAGTTGTGAAGGCTGGCTTCTGAGGTCCCAAAGACTTTTAACATTTGTGCTCCGATGACAGGGCTGCACAGGTTCTGAGTCACCTGACGTTAAACTTGCCTCTGCCACAAACCTTGCTGCGTTTCATTCAGTTTTGCAGAATGCATAGAGCAAAGTGTCTGATTGTCGCTTGGCCTTAGCTTCAATAACCTGCATATGTTGACTGTCTGGCCATTGCCCTTGGAGGGGCAGAAATGGATAACAGTGATGATGGCCTTTCTGATTGCAGGCTTCCCAGGACAGTGGATTACAACCAGCGTCTTCTATGTAGACCCAACTTTCACACAAGTAGCCACCCTCAGCCCTGCACACAGCAGCTCTGCTGCCTTACCTTCACGCATCTCCAGCACCACCGCCAATGATAACTCCTCAGGTTTGACCATGATGCTCAAGGTGTCTTAGGTTGTGGATAATGAGATGGAAACTTGAAACTTTAATGCAGCTCTTTTGCTTCATACCAATTATTATTGATAGGTTTCCTGTTTTACCAAGTTTCATATATTGATAATAAATTAGACAAAATAAACTTGCCAGTAAGCTTTTTTGGGGGGCGGCATACTTTATTTTGTTATTCATAGTAGGAACATTGATGGCAAAGAAGAAAGATAATCGACTTTAGTGTCATATAGCCCTGGGATCAAATCCAGCCTCCTTAACTTTCTGGATGACTTTAGCACAAGCTACTAATAATTTGTGTGTGTCAGCTCTCCCTTCTGTAAAATAGGTATTATAATATTCATTTTATAGGATTGATGTGAGAACTGAGTATGTAAAAAAAGGCTGGTAGGCAGTGAATATTAAAAAAAGAGTAAGTGGTATCCTTGTTAGTAATTAAAATAAGGAAGCTGTAATTGAAAGAGAAAGCAGTAGTTTGGCCATCAGGTAAGAATTACACCAAGGAATGAATAGTTTCTCTCAATTTATTAAATGTCATGCTCTAATTATTTGAACTATTGTTTATCTTCAAGGGCCATTGATAGATAAAGCTTTGATTCACTTTTTTATTTTAAAGATGAGCAAGTGTTAATTTCAGTGAAGTCTCCTATAGTAAAGATTCGGTTGGGAAAGTGTCTTTGCTCAAGAGTTTTCCCCTTGCCCTTCATTATGACAAACTCATTAACTTTTATTCTCTGTTCATTTCCTTGCAGATGTGTCTCTTACGTCCACTTCACCTGCAACAAGCACTACCCATACAACTGCTCCCACAACAATAGGTGACAATCTTACTCTCAACCACGCAGTCATAGCACCACCATGTACCTGTGATGTGCTCATAGAAGGGTCTTCCATTTTCTCTACCCTGGGTTCCCTTTTTCTGAGAAGTTCCATTGAATATTCTAATCATGGGGGCTGTGGAATAGCAGTTAGCCTTATAACCCTTATTTTAGCACCACAACTGGTGAGGTCGGGGTATAATGTTACCGTCATAACCTATCATGTCATTATAACATCCTCTAAGGGTTGTGTACTTTATGCAAATGCATGGAAAAATATTCAAATATACTAGGACTTCTTTCTCTAGGAGTGGGTTTAGGTGTTAGTATAAAACAGAAAAATTCTATCAATGGGATTCTCCATTCCAAGGGGTGATTCACAGAGGATTGATTGTAGAGCCCCAGCCATGCAACATGGAGAATGGAAGCAAAGTGAGGGGCCTGTAGGGAATGAACCGAGAGATTGGCAGTGTCGTCAATGGGTCAGCCATGGCAGAGCCTGCAAGCCCACTGTTTTTTCCAAAATTCACCCAACTCAAAGACCAAATTAGTAGAGATTTCTTAGCTTTCACAAAACACATCTCCACTCATTCTTCAGTGAAATATATATGCTTCACCCAAGAGCTATTAATTACTCCGGATCCAGTATATGTGCAAAGAACTTAACAAAAGATTAAGCTAGGGAATGAAGCAGCCTTGAATGTTTTCTGATGTTTTTAAACAAAGATGTAAACTGAAATGTCTAGGGGTTATAATTCTATAAATCTACTTTGAGATTCATCAAGGGGATGAGTATCTTTAAATGTTTTAGCTACGTGTATGGTTAGCCATGTCCCCACACCATAATCAAATGTGTGCTCAAAAATGCCAATATTGTAATTATCACAATCATGTTTATTGGGTAATTTCATGAAATGTTTTATAGTTTTATTAGTTTTTAACACTTGAAGTTTTGAGATTAAAACATTGTACTAGGCATTGCGAACCCTACACTGTCTGTTAAACCTAACTCCTAGATATTACAATTTATGAAGTTGAAACATTCTAAAACCATCCTTTCTTAAAGTGACTATAGCAGAGATACTGTAAAGGAAATCTTAATAATTTACGTTCTTTTTTATTCTATTGCAGTTCTTACTACATCTAAGCCATCATGTGGTAAGTTATTTTTTTTTAATCTAGAGGGAGGATACAACACTTTAGAATATTGCTTGAATTATTTCTTTCTTCATGCTAAGCCTCCAAACTCACTAGCAAGCTGACTTTACTGGCTCTTACTTCCCAGCAATGACCAGTTCCACATCTTAAGAGCCAGTGTCCTTAATAACCAAACTATGGAAAGAACCTAGGTGTCCATCAACAGATGAATGGATAAAGAAGATGTGGTGTGTGTGTATATATATATATATATATATATATATATATATATATATATATATTTATACAATGGAATACTATGCAGCCATCAAAAGAAATGAAATCTTGCCATTTGTGACAATGTGGATAGAACTAGAGGGTATTATGCTAAGCAAAATAAGTCAATCAGAGAAAGACAATTATCCTATGATCTCTCTGATATGAGGAATTTGAGAGGCAGGGTGAGGGCTCGTGGTGGGAAGGGAGGGAAAAATGAAACAAGATGGGACCAGGGAGGGAGACAAACCATAAGAGACTCTTAATCTCAGGAAACAAACTGAGGTTGCTGGGTGGAGGAGAGGGATAGGGTGGTTGGGTTATGGATGCTGGGGAGGGTATGTACTATGGTGAGTGCTATGAATTGTGTAAGCCTGATGATTCACAGACCTGTACCCCTTGGGCAAATAATACATTATATGTTAACTTAAAAAAAAAAAAAAGAGCCAGTGTCCTTCAGGAGCAAAAAGCTTTGATGTTATATTCAGACCTAGTTTTGAGCATCAGGATTAAGAATTACTAGCTAATGATACATGTGAAATGGGGGGAATACCTTCCAAGCTTGTGAAGAAAAAGAATCCGTGTTTGTCTCCACCTCTCTGTCTTTCTGTCTTGTCAGGGTTTTGGTTCAAAGCACGTGCTTGAATACTTACCTGCAGAGGATCAGTCAAAGCAGGTGCTTGAGAACAGTTTGTGCAACCCTTTCCCCATTTTCCTATCCTCTTCTCAGTGAAGGTCTTTTGTGGCAGGGGCTTCACCCTCCATGTTTGTGAATCTCCCTGCTGAAGTCTCTGCCTTCAGTAGCTCCCCATACATTTAATGTAAAGATCAGTCTTCATAAGTTTGCTTACTTAATACGGTCTTTTATGCTCATGTTCATCCTATATTATTGCCTCCTTACACTCTTCCCTTAACTAATCTGAAACTACTTAGAGTGTTCTAAGCACAGAGTGGTTACGTAAAGCCTCTGTGCTCCCTCCTACTCTGCTTCAGCTGCTGTGCTCCCTCCTACTTTGCTTCAGTTGCACCTATAATTCCACTCCACCCTCATCCAGTACGCCCCCCCACCATCTCTTTTCCTACATCCTGCTCATATTTTATTTTATTTTTTAAAATTTATTTATTTGTTAGAGAGAGGGGGGCGGGAGCACAGGCAGAGTGGTAGGCAGAGGCAGAGGGAGAAGCAGGCTCCCTGCCGAGCAAGGAGCCCGATGTGGGACTCAATCCTAGGACGCTGGGATCATGACCTGAGCCAAAGGCAGCTGCTTAACCAACTGAGCCCAGGTGTCCCCATCCTGCTCATATTTTAAAACACAAACTGAGTCACCCACCTCCTCTGGAGAGCCTCTCCTATCCCTGCACTCTGAGTATATTTCCCCCCACCCTACTCTCGTATTATTTGGTGTGTAATCCTATTTTAGGTGTTTGTGTGTCTTCTGCAACTCGTGTCTATGTTTGTCTCCATGGAAGGATTCTATGCTTCTAAGAGCTGATCATATGTATTCCTAGGGCTTGGCACAATGCCTTAAAGATAATGAGGGCTTAATAATATTCATTGGATTAAAATGAATGAATAGATTAGCATTTGTGGAAAAAAATATTTTTACCAGTCAACTGAATTTGTTTAAATAAATGAGAGAATGCGACATGTCACCAAGGGGAGGTCCTTAGGAGGGTTTATTATTGATAATTTTACCAAGGTAAAGGAATAATGAGGCCTGTGGTCCCTGAATTAATGTTCCACATATTTGGAGAAACAGATAATCAAGAACTGCATTTTAGAAGGAAAGAGAAATGATAAAGCAAGGAGAAGACATTTATCCAATACTTCATTTATTTGTGCATCAATTCAACAAGTAATTCAAACAAATGAGCCCCTATTAATGACAGCTTTTATGCAACAACTTGGATTTATGTTGATGCTCAAAGTAAGCTGGACTTTACTGCCATAGAATATACAGTTCAGTTAGGAAGACAGACATTAATCTGTTAATCCTTCAAGGATAAAAAAGCTGAGGTCCTTGATAAGCAGTGATATAAAGGGAATTTTGAAAATTAATTATAGACACACCTGATACGTTTCTTCTGTTTTTCATGTTCCTGAGGATATTTTGTTAGATTTTCATATTTTTAAAAATCTCTACTAAAGTGTTCACATTTGTTGTTAAGTTTATTTTTTCTGAAATTCTTTTTAAAAAAGGTAATCCTCTCTTTCATTTTCTTTCAGATGACAAGTATGCAGATATCTCTGTGGAATATCATTATATTAAAGAAAATAAGTCATTTAAAGCACAACTAAATGCTAGTGATGTAGTGAGTTGTGAAAATGTCACATGTGAAAAAAATGAGATCCATAACCTAACAGAATGTTTACATGAAAGTTTTACTATAAGTTACAACTCATGTGTTATTCCAAATAAAATTTTAACTCTGGAGGTACCACCAGGTAAATATAAATTGGTTTCTATTTGTATATTTACAAAACAGTACAATTCTACGTGTCTTGCATTCTAGTAGTTGCAGGAATCTGTGAGGTGAGTGAGCAAGGATGAGGGTAAGGAAGTCGGCAGGAAGCAAGTGGGTGAGCTTTCTGCTCTCCTCACCCAGTGAGGTTAGGAACCCTTATAAGCCTTCTTAATTATTTTCTCCTCCCTACACTTCTTCTACGCAGTGTTTGATGTAGATTAAGTATTATTTATCCCACTGCGAATAATCAATTATCCACAAGCTTTCTCCCTGTCCCCCAAACTTATTTCAAGTCATTAGATATATATGTGCACATACTTATCCTTCTAAATGAATACAGGTGGGTCTGTAGTATATAGGGGGAAAACACAAAGTCAAGGATTTGATGGTTGTGGAAAAAACAAGGATAATTTCACACACAAAAAGGAGAGTTATATGATCATGTTAAGGTGATCAAACCAGTTTTGCCAGCTCAGCTCCTGCAGGAAAGGAGAAGGGACCAGGGTATCAAGCTCACCTGTCTAAAGCGTATCTTAACAAAATGCATTTTGGAAAAGAGATTCAGGAACTCTAAATTTGTTGACTCTCTCACATCACATAATAATTCAAAAATATTGATTTGTTAACATTTCAGTAGGTTAAAGTTTGCTTTCCTATATTGGCTATAGTAAATAATGCTTCTTTAAACATAGGGGTATCCTTTTGAATTAATGCTCTTGTATTCTTTGGATAAATATCCAGCAGTGACATTGCTGGATCATAAAATAGTTCTATTTTTAACTTTTTGAGGAACTGCCATATTGTTTTCCACAGTGGCCACACAAGTTTGCATTCCCACCAACAGTGCATGAGGAGTCCTTTTTCTCCACATCCTCACCAACACCTGTTTTTTCTCATGTTGTTGATTTTAGCCATTTTGACAAGTGTGAGGTGATATCTCATTGTAGTTTTGATTTGCATTTCCCTGATGATAAGTGATGATGAACATCTTTTCATGTGCCCGTTGGCCATCTGCATGACTTCTTTGGAGAAATGTCTGTTCATGCCTTCTGCCCATTTTTCATTTGGATTATTTGTTTTTGGGGTGTTGATTTGTATAGATTATTTATATATTTTGGATACTAACTTTTTATTGGATATGTCATTTACAACAACATGGATGTAGTTAGAGAGTATACTAGAGAGTATAATGCTAAGTGAAGTAGAGAAAGACAAATACTATACGACTTCATTCATATGGAATTTAAGAAACAAAACAAACAAGGGATAAAATAGGAGAGAGAGAGAGAGAGAGAGATAAAGAAACATGACTCTTAATATAGAGAACAGACTGATGGTTACCAGAGGGGAAGGAGGTTAAATAGGTGATGGGAATTAAGGAGTGCACCGTTATTGTAGGGAATTGTTGAATTGTTATATTTTATGCTTGAAACTAATATTACACTGTATGTTAACCAACTAGAATTAAAATAAAAACTTAAAACATACATAGGTTAAAGTTATTTTCTTGAAAAAATCATTGAAATAAATAATTAGAAACAGAAATGACAATTTAAAAAACACATGCCCCAAGACAGAGCCCCACATACTCTGTGTAATAATCATTTAATAAAAAAATCAAGAGTCAATAAAAAATTGCTGGTATATTAAGAAAAAGAATGAAGTGAGTGTATTAAAATATGTAAAAAATGCAATGTCACCTAGACATTTGCTTGGGTCCCATCTTTTAAAGGTAAGATAAATTCTAAATAAAATGCTGCCAAAATGTGTGATATTAAAAATAATAAGCTAAATAATGGAGATGGGCAACCCCTGAATTATTAGACTTCATCAAAATCACTCTAGATGCTTGCCAAAGACAGTATCATGAATATTAATTCAGTCACTTGAATTGAGCATATGATACACATTATGAAACATTAAACATCTATTTCTATATCTTCTTTTTGACAGATCCTGAAAATTTTTATTTGGAAGACTGTACACAGAAGGAAAAAGCAAATACTTCTATTTGTTTAAGAGTAGATGTAAAAAACAACTTCACTTGTAATAAAGATAAAATTACATACAGATTTCAATGTGGTAAGAATATAGCTTTGATTAGAGTATTTTTATGGTAGAAAGTTGTTCTAGATATATCTAATCCTTTCTTCCTTCCCTCCCTACTATTCCCTCCCTTCTTTCTTTCTTTCCTTCTTGCTCCCCCTTTCCTTTCCCTGCCACTCTTCCTCTCCCTCCTCCCTTTCCCTCCCCCCCCTTTTTTTGGAGTCAAAATATTGTATTCTTTATACCACTCAAATTCACAAAAAATAACCTTTCCCTAAAAGGTTTCCCTTTCCCTAAAAAGTAACCTTTGAAAAAGTAAAAGTCAATTAATTTACAAGGATTTTCTTGGCAACTATTATATACAAGGTATTGCTAAGGGATTATCAGAGAAGGATGTTATAGAAAAATAAAATGCACATGCTGTTAGAATAAACACAAGCATAAGATCATATGATTCAAGAGTTTATGTGGTCAGCCCTCAATCACCAAAATTCATAGACAACCTCAAGAACACATACATGAAAGGCAAGTGGGAAAAATGCAGTAATTGCCTCTAGGAATATGGGTTTGTGTTCATATGGGGGGCAAAGTTGAGATACCAGTTCTTTTAAATCATTAATGACTTAATGAATTTTTATTTCTTTGTATTTGAATTTATTAAGATGGAAGCTCCTTCCTTGGCATAAAGCCATCTGCTAAGCCATATTTAGCAAGACACACACACACACACACACACACACACACACACAAAGGATCCAGTGTGATACAAGTTATAATCATCATGTTATTAAGAAGATTAATGGCTATGATATAAGTAGTATGAGGAAAGCAAGAACAAACTGATGAGCAGATGATAAAACAATGATGTATCTAATATATTTCTTGGACAAAATTTAACTCAGGTGCAATCTCAGTTTCTGAACAGAGAACTCTTCCATCAGTTAAATTAGAGATACTCTCAAATTCAGTTAGACTTTAATATTTTCTTATTTTCTTAGACTTAATATTTTAGTATGGCAAAACCATGCATTACGATGGTAGTTTTTAGTATCTTTTACTTATTTACTATTTGCAAAAGCTTTCAATCTGATTGATACTAAGTTATTATAGGTATAAAATCTAAAGACAAAGTTAAGTGTGATAGATTGTATTCATATACTGATATGTGATACTTATTTCTTTCAGAAAAGTGTCCTCCATCTACTAATGTGGAAATTAAATGTGAAAACTTTTCACCTAAGCAAAATTATTACTGTGAATTACAAGCATCCTATAATGGCCATAAGTTTTTATACTTAAATAAAACTGTTGAAACAGATTTGGGAAGTGAGTATATTACTTACATGTATATGTAAAATTCCTTCTTATGTGCTTACAATTCTTTGAGAATCACAGGAAATGATGCTGTAGATTGGAGAGAGGGTTTAAGAAAATAGATATGTATCAATTTTTAAAGCAGAATTTCAAAATGAATGACAGAAGATCCAAAGCTTTGTCAAATTTTTTTTGTGTTTGTTTGGTTTGTTTGCTGTTGCTGTTGTTGTTTTTTCAACTGTGAATTGTAGGCCCTTGTGAGATTATGGTGGAAACAAAACCAAGATAGATGATACGGTTTCTTCACGCATTTCCCGTCTCTTCAGCAGTCCCTTCTTGGTGTCGTGTTGCACTCTCTGCCCCTCTATCAAACCCTGCCTTTGACAGAAGTGAGCACAGGGCTATTAAAACACAGCAGCAAATCTAAATATTGGTGGCAGTTAATAGGTAGCATGAATAAAATGCCAGCAATATAAATAATAACAAGACTATAATATCTAATAACAGTTGGAAAGTACCATTCTGGAAAATAATAGCATTTGGGAGCTGGAGTGGGGAAGGAAGGGAATAGTGCTAAAATTCCACTCTTATTCAGTGGAAGTATGGAGGTTTCGATGAAATGTAGAATCTGCTAGGGGGAAAAAAATGTTAATTATGCGTATGACAACTTATGAGTAACCACTAAAGAGAGAGAGAGGAGGAAAAGGTAGTGGAGAAAAGGAGGAGGAAGAAGCAGAGGGAGAGGAAAGAGGAGGAAAAAGAAGAAGAGGAAAAGAGAAAGACTGAGGAAGAAGGAGAAAGAAGGAAGAGGCAGAGGAGGTGGAAGTGCCAGGGAGGGAAAGAGAAAGGGTGACAAGAAATACTAGTAGAAAGCTAAGTAGGTAAGACAGCAGAAATATGCCATGGTATATCAAAAGTCACCATAAATACCAATGGCCTCAATTTACCATTTGAAACACAGATACGCAGATTTGAGTAAAGACATGTTGTGGAGGAATTTCACAGCCTGAAGGAAAACCAAGTGGTATTTTAGGAGAAATGTTATCATTTTTGCTGTATGCTGAGTGACAATCAACGGAGAGTGCTTGTAAGAACGAAAACAGCAGATGCAAAAATGGTAGAAGGGAGAAGATAGCTAAGTTTACAATACTAAGTTATTGAAAGAAGATAGGAAATTATATTAAGAATTTGTTCACAAACTTAAAGGCTTGATTTTTAAAAGTATGCTAAAATAGACCTCTAGCAAAAAATGAAACCTCCTTATTGATTTTAAAAAACCCTAAAAGTAGATATTTAACAATTTACAAAGCCACTTTTCATCCAATATGAAAAGTTAGATAAAATGAATAATTTTTAGAACTTATGAATTATGAAAATTTACCTAGGAGGAATTAAAAAATTGGAATTAAATGTATAGTCCAATGTCTCTCTACTCATTTCACACTCACTGTCTGCTTCCCTCACCTGCCCTTAAGAAAATATGAAGACAAATTTGCCACATGTTCAAAGAATGGTTGGTTTCTATCTTATCCAAACTACTCAACAGGGCAGAAGACATAGAAGTCTATCAATTCATTTTAATTATTCTTAGGGTTTAGGATAGGCTTAGGGTTAACGTTCAGTGGATTTGCAACTTGAGTAAAACTGAGGCACCTATAGGCCAGTTTCTCCTATGAACATAGATACTGAATAGTAAATTAAGTATTAGAAAATTGGATCCTTTGATGTATTAAAAATATATAATCACCAAAAAAAGATATACAAATCACAAATAAGAATATGAAAAGATGCTCTACATCGTATGCTATCAGAGAAATTCAAGTGAAAACCAGAATGAGACACACTACATGTCTGTTAGAATATCCAGAATCTGAAACACTCACAACACCAATATTCGGAATATGTGGGACAATGTTGCAATCCAAAACAAAACCATTCATTGCTAGTAAGAATGCAAAGTGGTACAGCCACTCTGGAAGACATTTTGGTGGTTTCTGCAAAATGAAACATACTATTTACAATACAATCTACTCTCCTTGGTATTTACTCAAAGGAGCTGAAAAGTCGTGTCCACACAAAAACCTGCACAAGGATGTTTATAGCAGCTTTATTCATAATTTCCAAAACTTGGAGGCAACCAAGATGCCCTTCAGTAGGTAAATGGGTAAACTATAGGAGAATCAGACAATGGAATATTATTCAGCAGTAAAGAGAAATGAGCCGTCAAGCCATGGGAAGACATGACAGAACTCTACATGCAATTACTAAGTGAAAGAAGCCAATTTGGAAAGACTACATACTGTATGGTTCCAACTATATGATATCCTGAAAAAGATGAAACTATGGAAGCAGTAAAAAGATCAGTGGTCGCCAGGAGCTGAAGAGGAGGGAAAAATAAATGGAGCACACAGGACTTTTAGGGCAGTAAAAATACTCTGTATGATAACATAATGATTGATACATGTCATATGATACATTTGCTCAAACCCATAGAATATAGGACACCAAGAGTGAACCCTAATATGAGCTTTGGATTCAGAGATTGTGATGTGTCAATGGTTAATTCACCAACTTTATGATTTACTCATTTAAAGTATATAATTCAATGTTTTAAAAAATAATATGTTAAGACTATATTAAGAGTTGTGCAATCACCACCAGAATCAACTTTAGAACAATTTCATCACACCAAAAAGAAACCCCATATCTGTTAGCAGTCAATCCCCATTTCCCTCCTACTTTCCACACCTAAACAATTACCAATCTACTTTCTGCTCCAATAAATTTGCCTATTTAGACATTTCATATAAATGGAATCATTTAATGTGTCGTCTTTGGGGACTGGCTTCTTTCACTTAGCTTAATGTCTTCAGGGTGCTTCCATGTTATAAAATGTATCAATACTTCCATTTTCATATGTATGCCAATATTTATTGCGTGATGATATTCTGTTGTATGGATATACCTTATTTTGTTTGTTTACTCATCAGTTGATTAGATTGTTTCTAATTTGGTTATTACGAATAATACTGCTATTGAACATCCATTTACAAGTTTTGTGTAGACTTATGTTTTCATTACTCTTGTATTCAAACCTAGGATTGGAATTTGGGGATCATATGACAACCTTACGTTTTGAATTTTGAAGAACTGCCAATCTGTTTTCGAAAGTGGTTGCAACACTTTACATTTCCATGAACAATGCATGAGGGTTCTAATTAACCCACATCTTCCCCCACACTCATTATTGTCTGTCTTTTTTATTATAGTTATCCCAGTGGATATAAAGTGGTATCTCATTGTGATGTGGATTTGTGACTGATGATTTTGAGCATGGCTCAGGTGTCTATTTGCCATCTGTATATCTTTTATCTATTCAAATCCTTTACCAATTTTTAAATTATTTTTATTAAGTTATAAGAATTCTTTATATTTCTAGACCCAAGTCCTGTGTCAGAGATATGATTTGCAAATATTGTTTTCCATTCTGTGGGTTGTCATTTTACTTTGTTGATGACTTTTGAAACTTATAAGATTTTAATTTTGATGCAGTCCAACTTAATAATTTTTACTCTTTTGCTTATGTTTTGGTATTACCTTTAAAACACAATTCCAAAACCAAAATCATGCAGATTTATTCCTATGTTTTCTTCTAATAGTTTTATAGTTTTATCTCCTACTAAATATAACACTATTAATCCATTTTGAGTTAATATTTGTATACAGTATGAGGTAAGGTTCAATTTCATACTTTTGATATGGCTATCCACTTGTTCTAGCACCATTTTAACCATAATGATGGGCTTATTTCTGGACGCTAAGGTCTATTCTTATGTTATTATCTAGTCTTATGCTATTATCACTGTTGATTTCTATTGCTTCTTATAAGTTTTGAAATCAGAAAGTGTGATTCCTTCAACTTTTTCTTCAAAATTATTTTGGCTATTCAAGTTTCCATGAAATTACATGTGAACTTTAGGATCAACTTGTCCATTTCTACAAATAAGCCAGTTAGGATTCTGAGAGTAGTTGCATTGAACCTGTATAAATCAATTTAGAGAGTAATGCCATCTCAACAATATTAGTATTTAAGTCCATGAATATGGGGTGTTTTCCCATTCATTTAAGTCTTCTTTAATCTATTAAAAATTTTTGTAGTTTCCTGTACATAAAATTTGTACTTCTTTTGTTGAATTTATTTCTAATTTTAAATTTATTCTTGCTTATATGGTAGCATTTTCTTAATTTAATTTAATTTGTTTATCTCTAGTACATATACATACAATTGATTTTCTGTGTTGATCGTGCAGTCAGCCACATTACTGAACTTGTTTATTAATGATATTATTACAGAATTTTTGATAGACCATACTAACGTGATTCTAAATTTCATATGGAAGGGCTAGCTAAGGACTAAGGGAGTTGCCTAAATCTGCCTCCTGATAACCCTCCAAAACAAAATCACAAGAAGAAAAACAAAACTACATTAAAATTATGTTCCTAGCATACCAAAAAAATTTAATACTTTTTGAATATTAATTACTAAAATTGTTGCAATCTTTATAAATAAATGTAAGAAAATAGAAATCCTAGGAACATTTTTTGTAAGTAAAAGTATATTTTATCTATAAAAAATCTTTTTCAACAAAAAAATCTTTTTCAACAAATGATCCAGGTATCCCTATAGAAGAAAAAATGAACATCAGTCTTTACTTCTGAATAAACACAAAAATTAATTCAAAATGGATTGCAGATATAAACATTAAAGTTAAAACTATAAGATGTCTAGACAAAGACAGTAGAAAAAAATCTTTGCTACTTTGGTGCAGGCAAAGATTTCCTAGTTCTCAAAAAGCAAGAATCATAAAGAAAAAATTTTATAAATTAGACTTCATCAAAATGGAATATTTTTCTGTTTAAATAAAGCCATTAAGGAAATAAAAAGCAATCAAGCCATGATAGGAAAATATCCACAATTATTTTTTAACAAAAGAAGTTTCTCCAGAATATATAGGGAACTCTTCCAAATACAAAATTAGACACCAACTGACCAAATTAAAAATACTCAAACAATTTGAACACATGTTTCACAAAAGAAGATATGCAAATGGCCAATAAGCACATATAAAGATGCTCAATATCATTAGTCATCTGGGAAATGCAAATTAAACCAACTATGAGAGGATGATGACATTACACACCCACTAAAATGGCTAATGTTTAAAAGACTGACAATACTATTGGTGGAGAATGTAAGGATCTTAGAAATTTTACTCCAGATATTTGCCAAAGAAAAAAAAACATGGGGGCATCTGGGTGTCTCAGTTGGTTAAGCCTCTGCCTTCGGCCCAGGTCATGATCGCAGGGTCCTGGGATAGAGCCCCACATTGGGCTTTCTGTTCAGCGGGAGCCACTTTCCTCCCCTCTCTCCCTGCCTGCTTGTGTCCTCTCTCTCTCTCTCTCTGTCAAATAAATAAATATTTTTAAAAAATAGAAAAAAACATGTCCGCACAATGACCTCTACACAAAAATTCATAGCAGATTGACTCACAGTAGCTGAAAGTCTGGAAGCAACCCCAATGTCCCAATTCTAGTTGAATGAATAGATAAAATGTGGTGTATCCTCACAGTGGAATACTACTCATGAAATAAAAGCACCAACTCCTGAAACATGCAACAACATGAATGACTCTCTAGAACATTATATTGAGTGCCATATGCTAAACATAAAAAACCACTTACTACTTGATTTTATCTATGTGAAATGGGTGAAAAAAAATGAATTTAATCTATAGGAACAGAAAGCAGTTCAGAGCGTGTTGGGATTGGGCAAGGGAGCTGAGTTGGCGGGGAAGTGTCACAGAACTTTTTGGGGATGATAGAGATAGTTTAGGTCTTAACTGTGGTGGTGGTTAGGTAGATGCATATATTTGTCAAAAGTCATACATTTTTACCTCAAATTAGTATGTCTTACTATAAATTGTACCTGATAAATTTGATCTAGGCATTTATTACATTCCCCATCTCAAGTTATGATGACTAGTTACTGGAGGCTTCCAAATAATGACAGTTAAGTTTATCAGTACTACCAATGACAGATTTTCAGCACAGTGGAATCTAGAAATCCCAAGATGAATCATAATATATAGAAGAGGAAGAGGATATTCTCAGAGGTCTTCAGGTCAGTGGACTCTTTCAGGTCCAAGATGCCACTTTAGAGAGACATTTCCTCTGTTAAGGGCCCCTAAAGCAAAATGGGTAAGACCAGATGTCTTTCTTTTAATTTCATGATTAATTCATAGTTAAAATGTGGTTATTGATCATCATAATTATAATAGGAAGAATGTTTTTTCCATGTATTTTTTCATATTTTATATGAATATTTTATATTCTTATTCTTTTAACAGGTCCAGGCTCCCCTCAGAATTTTATCTGCGGTGAAGAAAGGGCAGAAAGCATCATGCTCACCTGGGAACCCCCTACAGATATTTTTCATAATTATACTCTTTGCTATACGAATAATACAGGTAATTTGTTTAAGATATAATTCCATATCAGGAAACATAAATCCAGAAGTGAAAAACGCTAGAAATGGGGGTTGAGCTAATGAGTGACTGTGATGGACACCATAGGTGCCTTGATTTTAGAACTCTCCAGTCTCTGACATAACTAATGCCTATAACGTCCCCAATATTTGCTTGTCTTTCTTGATCTTAGTTCTAATCTTTACACTCCAAAGCCTGGAGAAAAAAAATATCTGTAAGATAATACTCATTATTATTTCCTAAATATTATGTGAGTTGCATGGTTCAAGCTCCTTATTCAGGCTCACAAAGAAACAAATACCTCTCAAAACTTGCTCCTGGTGCTACACACAAAATATTGGATGAATGGGAAAGTTTGCCTAATTTAGCCATGGAAGCCAGTTTAATGGCAGAAGAATCTTAGAGCATAGTTCTAGTTAAAGTTAGACTTTGTAAAAATAAATGTCATTCAAAAAATGTGCTATGACCAGTTCAGCCATGAGCCCTCTAAATGAGCGTCTATTTAAGGGGGAAAAACATCTCCTGGATAACTTAAAGTATCCAAAATGCTTGTAGAAAACTGTAGGCATCACTGGACCCCCTACCAGCCAACTCAGCATGTGAGAGAGCTCACTTGCCAACCTTTTATTTGTAGCTTAAAGTAGGCCTGAGCTGAATATCGTACAGAATTCCATCTCTTTGCTTGGTAGGAAAGATACAGGCATACATTTAAAATTCTGAAATGACTTGTTTCCAGTGTATTAGTTTATATTTTGATAACATTGTTCCTGCTGGTTGTTTGACTCTTAATAATGAAACTACTAAAGCAAAGTTAAATACACATGCATTTTCAAAGTAGCATAAGAGGATTCAAAGGCTGTGGAGAAGAAATACATGCCTTCTATTGCTGAAATGGTAATTTCAAAAGTTAGGTCTATGGGAAAAGAAAATTGAAATTACAGGAAGATAAAACAGCAAGACAATTAGTTACTTGCTCAGACCCTTCTTGTACAAACTTCCTTGGTTTGGATTCTCTATGAACACATTGTTTGGCTTTCTTTTCTCTTCTCTGAGTCTTCTATTCACTATTCCTTACTGTATTCTTCCTTTTCCACTCTCTACTATGGAGTATTTTGAATGGAAGAGTATATGGTGAAAATTTATGAGTGGTGTTTATTGCTCCTTTGTACTCTGCACAGCTCTTAAAAATGTCTACTTTAATAATCAGGTTAAGGAGGATGTAATTATTAGCAGTCTGACAGGTTTTGTTTTATTTTAGTTTTATTTTCTTTGCAACTAGTACAGCTCCTTTTTATTTAGTGCCACCAAATATGTAAATGTAACACTTGAACAGGATTGGGGGGAAAAGATTGGGCTATGTAAATGTAACACTTGAACAGGATTGGGGGGAAAAGAAGGGAGAGCTTGGCCAATATCAGGCTATGTGTGTCCTTCTATTTTACATTCATATTTTCCCCTATTTCCCCACCTTTTGTATTTTCCTCCATTTCCCCCCAAATCAACTGCCATAAGAAGAAAGGTGTCCTGCTGTTCTATTCATCTTAAACATATGCCATGAGGTCCTCTTCAATTTTATCAGGGAGTTGATAGGATTTTAACATGGCTAAAATGATTATTTTAACTACTCTCATTATTTCAAGTAATATCACTATTAAAAATCCACAGGAATAAAGTCTATGGAGTACTATTGCAGATTATATTGCTTTTTAATTGGGTATTACATTTGATTTCACTATTTCATTTCAGTGTCTCCGAAAGCTACATATTAAAGGAGAATGAAAATGTAGTTTCCTACATTTACTTAGTTTCCTGTTTGTTGGGTGTTTTTATAATATTTTAAGATTTTGTTAAGCATTTCAAAATAACTGTGAAAAAAGAAATGTATCCATTGTTCATGTGATGCAACTGAGGATCACAGAACTTCTGATAAATGTTCAAATTCAACAGCTTGAACTGTACTCTTTTGGCTACTGTGTGGTTCACGTTATTAGCATGAGCTACTTTGAGAAACTGCAATATTTTATATTAATTTAAGGATGACAAGTGACAAAAAGTTCCCCCAATAATGGGAAAGAGCCATCTATGCTTTGTTGCATCCAAAGTACTATATTTGTGAGTTTGTGTGGGTGTATGTGTGTGTGAAGGGTGGGGGGGGGGCAAAAAGAGAGGGAGAGGGTGAATCTGAAGCAGATTCCATGCTCAATGAGGAGCCCAATACAGGGTCCAATCTCAGGAGCCGAGACCCAAGTGCCCCCACATACTCTTTTCAAAAGTTACTGAAACCAGTGTGTACCCTTCAAGACCACAATGATGTTGCTGGAAATTTTGTGTATTACTTTTTTTTTTTTTTAAGAAGAAAGATATTTTTTACCCCCTTCCAGCACAAAATTCTTTGGAGATCAACAGATTTATACTATTTGGCATAGTGCTCAAGAAGATACTTCAGAGTAGTCTTAGAAGCTGTTAATGGATTTCCCAAAGTATTTTTTTTTTTCTTAAACAAAGAAGTGACAAGGGAGGAAGCCATTGTCTTTCTAACCCTTTCCAGTCAACATGCATGACTTGAAAGTTCATGTCTCTGTAGCTCAAAGAAAAGACAAATTTCAAGCACTATTGTCAAATAAGTCCTTAGTGTGTTTCATATTGTACTTCTGCTGTCAAAGTCCTGAGAAAAAGTGTTCAAATACATGGAAGAGGCAGAGATATTCACATAAAGTATTTTAACATTTCAACCAAAGCTTGAAACCCTTTGCAATCAGAAATGAACATTCTCCACCACCCTTCCAAGCACTGAAAACTTTAATCCCAAACATCAGTATGTTTTGAACAACATATTCTTCAAAATTAAATCGCCAATTTGACTTTTGTCAAATTAGCTAAGATAAAATCTTTACAGAAGTACATAAATCGATCATTTTGAAACAGAGTGGTTGCCAGGTTACATATGCAAACATACAAAATTAGGTCACTGAATGGAAGCCAGAGTGACCTTGAGAATAGCATCTTGATGCTTAGATTTTATCTGGTATTGGTCTAGCAGTCAGAAGGAGTGAGTGGAAGTCTTGAGTGAGGGGTCAGGGAGAGTTATGCCTGTCCCTTTCTTGAGCTGACACCTCTTCTGACCTCAAAGAGAATTCTCACCAGGGATGGAGCAGAACTGAGCTGGCAGGTATAAATCAATTAACTCTAGCTTTGGGGATTTCTGAGAAAATAGACATTTAATCAGGTTAGAAGAGTCATTTTATCCTACTTATTATTTAGCATTCCATGGTAAAGTCGAGATAGTGCTATAATCTCTATATTATGGGTAAGTAACTGAGACACGAAATTAGCAGGTTAGATCTTTTCTTATACTGTTTCTGCAAGTCCCTAGGCATGTCAAGTTGGACAAGAGAAGTGAAGTATCCAGATTCAAAAACAACTTGGCCCCACTGCAAGCCTTTGTCCCTTCTTCCACAGCAGACAATACGCACAGTGGTGAGGGCAAGAGCATAGACCCTAGAACCTCAATGCTTGGGTCTCATCCTGGCTCTGTTCCTCCTTTCCTGTGAGATCATAGACTGATGGCTTCATGTTTCTATGGCTCAGTTTTCTCATCTGTAAAGCTGGATGAAACGAAGAGAGCCAGCCTACAGAGTTGCGGTGATGGCGGTTTCATTCATGTACACCAAGTAAAACCGTGCTTGGCACATAGAATGATCTATTCATTATTTTTTATCATCAATCTTATTATTATTACTATTATCATGATAATTGCTAGCTAGCTAGCATCATGTTGCCAACTTTAATCTTAAACTTCCTTTAATTACATCCTGATTGTCCTTTAATAAGTTTTGATTGATACCACTTGGCTACTCAAAAATGGTGGCTAGTGAAGTTTCAATTTAACAAATGCTAACTCTTCTGCTTGAATGTCAAAACATATTTAAACAAGATCCTACCTGCCATATATCTCCCTGACCAGAATCTGCTATTCTAGTCAGGCTTGTCCCTACATTCAGAATGCTCCTTCTTTCATTCGTAATGCTTTCTTTTATCCCTTATGCCAACTCAGTCATACTCCTCTGTCCATGCAGCTTGGGTTCTTCTGCCAGTGGATAGTTTTCCCTCACTGTTGCAGGTTTCGTGAATCACTTAGTGCTTCAAATTAAGATGGCAGAGTGGACATAGTTATCAGTCCTTGAATGAATCTGTGCCTCAAATCCATAACAGTAACTAATAGCAATGTTCAAAGTTCAAAGGTTGCATATTAGAAAAAGACTCCCTAAAAAGTACTCTTTCTAAAACAATACAACTCAAGACTTTGATAAAAGTCATTGTGGGCTGTGTTTTCTCAGAAAGGAAAGAGATCACCTTCACAAATATACTTGAACTTGTTAAATGTTTTATGTCCCAAATCAATTATATGAAATTATATTTTTGAATATTTGAGTTTATTTACAATAAATGAATTTGTTCAATACATTTGCTGATAATTGTTTATACGGTACTTCTGAATACCGAGGATGTATATCTTTCTCAGTCTCTCAGTTTGGAGTTGGTTCATATGATTTAATGTAGAGGAGCACCTGGGTGGCTCATTTGTTAAGCTTCTGACCTCGGCTCAGGTCATGATCCAAGGGTCCTGGGATCGAGTCCCACATCAGGCTCCCTGCTTGGCAGGAAATCTGCTTCTCTCTCTTCACTGCCCCTGCTTGTGTTCCCTCTCTCTGTCTCTCTCTCTCTGTCAAATTAAATACATAAAATTCTTTTAAAAATGATTTAATGTAGAGTCCAGATTAAAAATGTGGTAATCCTTTTAATGACTTAATAAATGTTTACATTTTTCCCCAAGAAAACCTATGCATAAATCTGGATAATATGAAGATCCAATATAGATTGTTAGATTTGATACCTTATACATACTACGAGGTATCATTAAATGCCTATGCCACCGGAAAAGTACAACGTAATGGAACCGCTGTGAAGAAAATATGTCGTACAGCAACATCATGTAAGTTCTAGGCCTTGATGCTTCTTTCTGTGAATGGCAAGGTGCAAAATGTGAACTTTTGAGTATACAATCCATCTATCTTTATGCTTCATTTAGGAAACACAATTGAGATGGCACATGTGTTAAAATCTAGTGTTTATAATAATTTAAAATACGGTAATTTAAAAACTGTTATCCTGGGTTCTCTGTATACCTCATATATCATCATAGAATTGTAAGAATGAAGCAGAAGGCATATTAACAGGTACAGTTTCTAAGGTTTCAGGCAATTTAGGTACCTAATCAACTTAAATAGAAATGCATTATCTGTTGTTTTCTTTATCATCTAGAAATATCAACTGTAATCAGACACCTAATAATGTCTCACTTTGAAAGCAAAGTGTTCACTTGCTAACCTCACAAAACATCCTATAAAACATAACATTTTATTGGCATTTTCTTCTCTTTGTTATACTGAACTACCTACAATTTTATTTTATGGTACATTTTCCATTTGAGGTTTCCTTTCAAAGGCATTTGCTTCTTACCACCTGTATGATGTTTCCATAGTTTCCAAGATCTAAAGCTAGATCTATCTCTGAGGTGAATGTTAACTCCATTAAATCAGGAAGGAAGAAAGAGCCCTGTGTAAGGCAGTATTTGTAGCTCCAGAGATCCTAACTGGCACCAGGCTTATGAAGAAAAATTTTCTCATTTAGGGCTGGGCGCAGAATGCTCTTAGTGAAATTTAAGGTCATTCAGGTTCTGGTTTTAAAAGTCCAGATCCTTGAACTTAATGGTTTTATTATTTTTCTAAATCTCTGTGAAGTCACAAAAAATGAAGATAATTTGCTGCTGCTCCTGAAGAATGCAGCCAGGTAGGTGGTTACTAGGATAACATAAGCATCTCAAGAATGGAGATGTGGAGACATCTGGCTGGTTCAGTTGGTACAGTGCAACTCTTGATTTTGGGATTGTGAGTTTGAGCCCCATGTTGGGTGTAGAGATTACTGAACAATAAAAGGCTTAAAACAATGGAGGTGCTGGACTGTATGTAAACCTTCAGGGTCCCCATATCATCCTTTCTTTTCTCCTTGCCCCTTTCTTCCCCTCGCCTTCACCTCCCTCTCTTTCCTTCTGTTCTATAATTCTACATACTCCCCGAAGGGGATAGCATAAACTCTCATGATTTCAAGTACAACACAGATGCTAATATTCACTGAATGACTAGGTGACTTTTATTTTTAGGTGTTCTTTTTTTTTTTTAATTTAAGCTTTTTTATTTAAACATATAATGTAACCCCACCACCCTCTCCCAACCCTTCTCCCCCACACCCCCCTCAGTTTGTTTTATGACATTAAGAGTCTCTTTTGGTTTGTCTCCCTCCCGAACCCATCTTGTTTCATTTTTTCTTTTCCTACCACCTTAACCCCCCACCCCCGTTGCATCTCCACTTCCTCATATCAGGGAGATCATGTGATAGTTGTCTTTCCCCAGTTGACTTATTTCGCTAAGCATAATACACTCTAGTTCCATCCATGTCATCACAAATGGTAAGATTTCATTTCTTTTGATGGCTGCATAGTATTCCATTGTATATATATACCACCTCTTCTTTATCCATTCATCTGTTGATGGACATCTAGGTTCTTTCCATAACTTGGCTATTGTGGACATTGCTGCTATAAACATTCGGGTACACGTGCCCCTTTGGATCACTACGTTTGTATCTTTAGGGTAAATACCCAGTAGTGCAATTGCTGGGTCATAAGGTAGCTCTATTTTCAATTTTTTGAGGAACCTCCATGCTGTTTTCCAGAGTGGTTGCACCAGCTTGCATTCCCACCAACAGTGTAGGAGGGTTCCCCTTTCTCC
>ML103272.1:481-18033 GCA_003697995.1 Taxidea taxus jeffersonii
CCAACACACACCAACGCTAGGGGCAACTCACAAGACACACAACACATGCAGGTGACCCATGAACTGCATGTACTCAAAACACTTCTAGCCCAGAGATGCACCCACCTATTCATCACACCCAGGTAATCACATCTCAAGTCAAACACCTGTCAGATTCATATCACTCCAAAACAACACCAACCACCCACATACACACACACACATGCACACACAGAGATACAAACACACACCCAGCAACACCGAACTCTAATCATATAAAGATCACCGGGGCTTTCACACACCCACAACAAAACACACACACACACACGCATACACACACAAACACACGTACACACATTCCTGCTTAGTTCCTGCCCGGTTGTTGTCAGCCTGCTTATACATGCCCAGGTGTCTCCTTACATTAGGCTGATTGACATGCTTTCATTCAGAATAAAGGATTGTTCACACATGCATAGAATGTTGCATTGCATGGCTTGCTCTGAAACAGCCCCTGCCTCGAAGAGTGCACTGAATTCCAGCTCCAAAACCTTGAGGGCCGCCCCTCAAAGCATCCCTCTTCTCACTGAGCCACTCTTACATGTATTCAGTGATGGGAAGTACAGGAAAGGAAGCCAGGGTCAGAAGCTTCCTTTCTCTTTGGGCAGGAAGATTTCAGGCTGCCTGCTGACACGGCAAGCCAACCCCAGACAAAGACAAACTCCTTTACCACTCTTTGACCAGGCAAAGCCAACTCCTTGGGATACTGGCTAGTGGTTCCATTCTCAAAACCATTGATTTGTTTGAGAGAGATGGATTGGGAGTGGGCATGACTCGTGGGAGTGGTAGAGGGAGAAAATGTTCGTGTGGGTTCCTACATAGCACGCACCAGGACAAGGAGGCTCCCTTGCCGTACCCATGAAATCATGACCTCAGTTGCAACCAAGAGTTGGATAGTTAGCCCACTGAGCCCACCAGGAGCTCCTATCCTGTTCCTTTTTTTTCAGAATGAGGGGATCCTGATTGGTCATTCTGTGTCCATGTCAAAAAGCAATAGCCTACATGAAAGAGGAGTTACCCACAGGATTCTCATGCTAGTGGTTATGTGGCACTGGGGGTCTCTTCCAAATTGGGTTTAAGAACACCTGGGACATCTGGGAAGTCCAGGCTTCTGAACAGGCTCAGCAGGACACGGTTGTGTCCAGTACAATGAACGGTTTGAATGGGAGTTGTCCGCATTCTTGGGCAGTTTTCTCCTTCCCTCGTTGATTTTTCAGCTTGTTTCTGCGCCCATGTGGAACCCCTTAATAGGCACGCCCATAGCGTTCCATATTTCCTACTCTGTGTTTGCTCACAATAAGGGGTCATGGGGCTCTCACTCACAGACAATCTTCCCAGATTTTGAGGAATTCTCGCTTGTTTTCTGTGTTCAGCCACTATAAGTGATGTATGATATCCACCCTCAAAACGATGGTTTTCCAACCCCGTGCAGGTGCTACATAAGGTCCTTTGGGTAGTGCATCGACGATTAGATGTAGAAACACCAAACACATTCCCTCTCTCACTACATATCTCATAAACCGAGGCACACCCCATGGCTGCCACAAAATCCACAGACACGGACACATTCCATCACATGCCACCAGCACATTCTACACATATACACATGCACAACCCATAGCCTGCTGACCCCACACCAATAGATCACACCCAAAGCACACATAAAACCTACAACCTTGGTGGCAGACCCCATGCACATACCACAACTACACAGGGTACACACATATACAGTGGAGTTACATGTCACACATAAAACACACAGAATACACAGCACGCACAGCACACCTACACCACACACAGTGATCGCAAATGACCACGCTGTCAACAAACACAGTGGCCAGATGCAACATACACCATTGGGTGTCATATGTGCCACACCTAGGACGCTCGCAGAACACACGTAGCACACGCCTATCTGGGAATCATAGAAAACACTCCCTACGTTCAACACAAACACACACTCACAATGCGTTGAACACACAAAATGCATGCCACACACCTCCTCTACACACATCCAAAACCATCCACAGGAGATATACACCATACACACACATTCCATCGACCTCAAGTCCAACACAGTCACACCCAAAACACCCTATACAAGCTACCTATATCGATCACCTGCTCGGAACATCGGAAATACACACAAAGAGAAGGCCCACAGAGCCCAAAGCATTCCGAAACTCACACGCACAACAGATAGCACACTACTACGTCATGGATGACACATTCCACTCACCTACACCTCTCAGATACATCCCACGCACCCGTCACACACGACACATATGACATGTGCACACTTCGACAAACACACACACACACACACACAAATCCTACAGGCATGCACTCCACAAATACGAAATTCCCAGCACACTTGCCACACACACTCAGGCAGAGATTACCCCTGAACACACGACACCACAGGCACGACACACCCAGAAACCCCAAAACGGGACTATAAGACCAAACATGCATACCACCCAGAAATTCCAGAAATGGGACACCCAATACCCAGAAGACTCAGAGTCACACTACACCTGCAGCACCAACACAGGTAAGTCAACCACGGCAAGAACCACCCATATACCACACTCACACGTGACTGTGAAAACCCATGAATACCACCCAGAGTACTCAGTGTGCACACACTCACGCACACACACACCAGAAGGGCAGCAGGCATGGCAACACCTCTCTGGGAGTCACATCACACCTCCAACACACGCCAGCCCTATAGCAGAAACACACAGCCCATACCGTCCAAATAATTCCCAGCAGAATCACCACACACCCACACTGAACCCACTTGTAGAACACACTCAACCGACTCATACCACTCATCATTGACACCTTTTGTGCATGTACATCTCAAACCACAGCAACATTACTGAGACAACATATAGACCACACACCTACCCACCTCATCGTGACCACACGCACGACCCATGCTCCATACCCATTATCCCTATTCCACACATAACACAGATCACCAACACACACCTCCCATACAAACACAAACGCACCACCACACTGCTGCCACACTACACTCCCCTATGGACATCTCTTCACTTATTCCCCTCACACACACCTGCAAGGCAATAAAGAATTCACAATACAGCACCCACACTCCCCGTATACACTGCCTACATGCCATAAAACTACACACACCCACAGCTCACACCACCACCCATGGACCACAGAAAATGGTGTATTACTGTCAGACACACCAGACATCTACAAAGGTGCACACTGAAACCATTCCAAAATCAACACACAGCCATAATTTTAACAATACAATGTACACTGCACAGATAGCATAAATCACATGCATACACTGCATATGCACTGGTCACGTAACAACACACATCCCATGTACGCCAGAAACTCACAACGCTTATCCCACCCAGAAGCACACCACACATACACAGCACAAACACCACAAACACACACCATGATTCCATAGGCACACAACCCAACTCAAGAAGCATAACCCAAGGAGACCATATTCAATAATCCCCACCACACACACCATGCACTCACCACAGGTACACCAAAGTCAGCACACAGAATCCACCCAAAACTACATTGCACGCACACCAGGAAGGAAGATACAAACAACCCTCACAAAACACATACTCCATTAACATAGTGCATGGATATCATACATACACACCTCCTATTCCCCACCCATATGTTCTAGAGAAACGTCCAGTAGCCACCATCTGAAACATACCTCTATTTCACACCAATGCCACATGAAACACACAAGACACAAACCAAATCCATGTGACCCATGAACAGCATGTACTCAACACATCTCTAGCCGAGAGATGCACACACCTATTCATCACACCAGGGAAACACACCTCAATTCAGAACACCTGTCACATTCATATCACACTGAAACAACACTGACCACCCACACAGTCACACACACACACACAGCAACACCGAACACTAATCATATAAAGAGCAATGTGGCTTTCACACACCCACAACAAAACACACACACATACACACACAAACATTCATGCTTAATTCCTGTTTGGTCATTTTCAGCCTGCTCATGCATACCCAAGTTGTCTCCTTCCATCAGGCTGATTGACATGCTTTCATTCGGAATAAAGAATTGTTCACACATGCACAGAATGTTGCATTGCATGGCATGCTCTGAAACAGCCCTTGACTGGAAGAGTGCACTGAGTCCCAGCTCCAAACACTGGAGGGCCACCCCTCAAAACACCCCTCTTCTCCTTGAGCCACTCTTCCATGCATTCAGTGATGGAAAGGACAGGAAAAGGAGCCAGGGCCAGAAGCTTCCATTCTCTATGGGCAGGAAGATTTCAGGCTGCTTGCTGACATGGCTCCCAGGTGCAGCCAATGGAGGTTCCCTTTGCCAAGCCCACAGCTGTTTCTTACTCCTGATAGGGTGATCTCGCTGGGAAAGTGTGCTTGCTAGTCCCTTCCTTTTTGACTATATCTCATTCTCATCTCTGCTGAAAAATTCTGGCCCTCTGTATCCCCTTCCATCCATTGGGTTCTCTTTCCATACTAGCTTCAGGCCTGAGGCCCTTCGAGTCCTAAGTCTCAGTTAGCCTGGGAGTTTGGCCCAGCCCCTGGCCTGTGCATGTGGTTCGCCCCCAGGATCCGTGGCAATTTTGTCTCAGAACTACCTGGAGGTTGGCAGGGATAGGGGACTGGAATATGGCAGCAGAGGCTGGGCCGGAGGTATTCAGAGACACCTGGTAACATTGCTGTCTACAAGGGAAAAAGAGTTAAAATCAGTGTCCGATTTATTTCATTCCCAATGCATTAGAGCACATTGGCCGTCCTGGGCCATTCTCCTAAGCTTGCTGAATTCCAATAATCCCTTGGTTCACATTCGTGGCCTATGGAGCTGTCACTGATACAAACAGCACACAGTGGTCGGATGGCAATTTTCTACTGTGGTCCTGTGCCCCGTGAGCAGAGTCAGTGTCAGACATCGCCAAGGAATTTGTTGCCCCTTCTTGAGACTGCATGCTGCTTGGCTGCATGGAGTAAGTAGTGTTATGGCTGGTCAGCTGGATCTACTCTTTGACTCACTCTGATGCTCCATTCTGAAGGCCAAAGGGCAAGGGTGGGGAGCCTATTCTGCTGGTCCGGGTAAGGGCTCTTTCAGACCTTTCGGTGAATGTTGACCACAGGTCGATTTGCAAACCCAGGAGATTCCAGAGAGAGTAATCACTGCCATTCCCTGAATGACTGCTGTCTCTACTACATGGCCTGAAGGGCAGGAGAAATATCTAAGGCCAGACATGGCCTCTCTCTTTCTAAAAGAAGAATGGAAGCCTCTTGCTGACCAACTCTCTGGAGGAGCACATGGAGATTTTCCTTCTCCCAAATCCAGAGTGTTTTCATAGACTAGACAAAGCCAACTCGTTGGGAACGTGGGCTAGTGGTTCCATTCTGAACATCGTTGATTTGGTTGAGAGAGATGGATGTAGAGCGGGCATGACTCGAGGGAGTGGTAGAGGGAGAGAATCTTTGTGGGGGTCCCCACACAGCATGCACCAGGACAAGTACACTCCATCGCCCTACCCACTGAGCCCATCAGGAGCTCCTATCCTGTTCTCTTTTTTCGGAATGACAGGATCCTTATGGATCATTCTGTGTCCATGTAAAAAAAAATAGCCTCATATGAAAGAGGAGTTACCCACAGGCTTCTCATGACAGTGGTTATGTGGCACTGGGAGTCCCTTCCAAATTCGGTTTAAGAACACCTGGGACATCTGGGAAGTTCAGGGTTCTGAATAGGCTCAGCAGGACATGGTTGTGTCCAGTCCAAGGGAGCGGTTTCAATGAGATTGGTTGCATTCTTGGGCCTAGGGGACACAAAGAGTTTCTCCTTCCCCGGTGGATTTTTCAGCTTGTTTCCGTGCCCGTGTGGATCCCCTTAATAGGCACTCCCATAGCCTTCCATATTTCCCACTCTGTCTTGGCTCACATTAAGGGGTCATGGGGCTCTCACTCACAGTCAATCTTCCCAGATTTTGAGACATTCTCGCTTGTTTTCTGTGTTCAGCCACCATCAGTGATGTATGATATATGCCCTCAAAATGATGGTCTTCCAACCCCATGCAGGCGCAGTATAACGTCCTGTGGGTAGCACAATGACAATTAGCCATAGAATCACCAAACACATTCCCTCTCTCACTGCATATCTCACAAAACGAGGCACACCCCACCGCTGCCACAAAATCCATAGACACGGACACATTCGATCACACGCCACCAGCACATACTACACGTATACACATGCACAACCCATAGCCTGCCGACCCTACACCAATAGATTACACCCAAAGCACACATACAACCTACCACCTTCGTGGCAGACCCCATACACACACCATTCCTACACAGGCCATACGCATATACAGTGGAGTTACATGTCACACACAAAACACACAGAATACACAGCATGCACAACACACCTACACCACACACACCTGAATGCAAATGACCATGCCGTCAACATCACAGTGGCCAGATGCAACATACACCATTGGGTGTCATATGTGCCACACCCAGGACTCTTACAGAACACAAGTAGCACACGCCTATATGGGAATCATAGAAAACACTCCCCATGTTCACCACAAACACACACTCACAATGCGTTGAACACACACAATGCACACCATACACCTCCTATACACACACATCCAAAACCATCCACAGGAGATATACATCATACACACACATTCCATCGACCTCAAGTCCAACACAGTCACACCCAAAACACCCTATACAAGGTACCCATATAGATTACCTACGCAGAACATCGATAATACACACAAACACAGAGAAGGCACACAGAGCCCAAAGCCTTCTGAAACTCACACGCACAACAGACAGCACCCTACTACCTCATGATGACACATTCCCCTCACCTACACCTCTCAGATACATCCCACGCACCATCACACACAACATGTATGGTACGTGCACACACTGACAAACACACACACAAATCCTACAGGCCTGCACTCCACAAATACAACATACACTGTGAACTTGCCACTCAGACACAGGCAGACATCACCCATGACCATATCACACCACTGGTATGATACACCCAGAAACCCCAAAACGGGTCTACAAGTCCAAACCATATGCATACCACCCAGAAATTCCAGAAACAGAACACATGATACCCAGAACACTCAGAGTCACAGCACACCTAGAGCACCAACATGGGTAAGTCACCCAAAGACAGGTACCACCCATACACCACACTCACACATGACTGTGAACACCCATGAACACCATACAGAAGACTCACAGCACAGACTCACTCACCACACTCCAGAAGGACAGTAGGCAATGGCAACACCTCCCTCAGAGGCACATCAAACCTCCAACACACTCCATCCCTACAGCAGAAGCACACACCCTGTACCGTCCAAACTATTCCCAGCAGAAATACCACACACCCGCAATGAACCCACTTGTAGAACACACACCCAACTGATTCATACCACTCATCCTTGACACCTTTTTTTGCCTGTGCATCTCAAACCACAGCGACATGACCCAGACAACATATAGACCACACACAGCTGCCCACATTATCGAGACCACACAGCACCCCGTGCTCCATACCCATTATCCCTATTCCACACATAACACAGATCTCCAACACACACCATCCATACAAACACAAATGAACCAGGGCACCGAAGACACACTACACTCCCCTATGGACAATCTCATCATCATTCCTCTCACACACACCAGTAAGACAACAAAGAATTCACTACACATACAACACCTACACTCCCCATACACACTGCCTACATGCCACAACTCTATCCCTCACTCACAGCTCACATCACTACACATGGACCATAGGAATTTGGCGTATTACTCTCAGACACAGCAGACATCTACAAACGCGCACACCGAAAACATTCCCAAACCAACACACACAGCCATACATTCAACAATACAACATACACTGCACAGACAGCATAAATCACATGCATACACTATATATGCACTGGTCATGTAGCAACACATACCCCATGTATGCCAGAAACGCACAACTCTTATCCCACCCTGAAGCACACCATGCATACACCACCCAAACACTACACACACTCCACGATTCAATATGCACACCACCCGCCTCCCACAAATATACGCAAGGAGAGCACATGAAATGGCATCCTGCCACACACACCATAGGTACAACAAGCGCAGCACACAGAGTCCACCCAAAAGTACACCGCACACACACCAGAAATGAAGATAAAAAAAAACCCACGCACAACACATACTGCACTAACACAGTGCATGGATATCATACATACACACCACCTACCCCCACCATATACACTATAGAAACATCCAGTAGCCACCACATAAAACAGAACTCTGTCACACACCAATGCCACGTACAACATACAAGACACAAACCCCATTCATGTGACCCATGAACTGCATGTACTCAACACACCTCTAGCACAGAGATGCCCCCACCTATTCAACACACCCAGGTAAACACACCTCAAGTCAGAACACCTGTCAGATTCATATCACACTGAAATAACACCGACCACCGACGACACAGTCTCTCTCTCTCTCTCTCTCTCTCTCACACACACACACACACACACACACACACACACACACAGTCGTGCTTACTTCCCGGTTGGTTTTGTCAGCCTGCTTATGCATACCCAGGTTGTCTCCTTCCCCCAGCTGATTGACATGCCTTCATTTGGAAGAAAGGATTGTTCACACATGCACATAATGCTGCATGGCAGGGCATGCTCTGAAAGAGCCCTTGCCTGGTAGAGTGCACCGAGTCACAGTTCCAAACACTTGAGGGACGACCCCGGAAGCACCCTGCTCTCCCTGAGCCACTCTTTCTTGTATTCACCAATGGGAAGGACAGAAAAAGGAGCCAGTGCCAAGAGCTTCCATTCTCTTTCAGTAGGAAGAGTCCAGGCGGCTTGCTGACACAGCTCCCAGGTGTAGCCAATGGAGGTTCCCTTTGCCCAAGACCACAGCTCTTTCTTACTCCTGATATGGTGAGCTCCCTGGGAAAGTGTGCTTGCTAGTCCATTCCTTTTAGACTTCATCACATTCTCATCTGTGCTGAAAAAAATCTAGCCCTCCGTATCCCCTTCCATCCATTGGGTTCTCTTTCCAAACAAGCTTCAGGCTTGTGGCCATTGGAATCCTGTGTCTCAGTTAACCTGGGAGTCTGGCCGAGCCCCTGGGCCTGTGCATTTGGTTAGGCCCCAGGATCCGCTGCAATTTATCTCAGAACTACCTGGATATTGGGAGGGATAGGGGACTGGAATATGGCAGGAGAAACTGGGCGGGAGGTATTCAGAGACACCTGGTCACATTGCTGTAGCCAAGGGAAACAAAGGAAAACAAGTGTCTGATTTGTTTCATTCCCAGTGGAATGGATGACATTGGCCCTTCTAGGGCCATTCTCCTAAGCTTCCTTAATTTCCAACCTTTCCTTGGTTCACATTCATGGCCTATGGAGTTGGTACTCACAGAGCCAGCACTCAGTGGTTGGTGGCAAGTCTCTGTTGTGGTCCTGTGCCCGGGGAGAAATGTCAATGTTGGATATTGCCAAGGAATCTGCTACCCCATTCTTGAGAGTGTATGCTGCTTGGCTGCGTGGAGTAAGTAGTGGAATAGCTGGACAGTTAGAGCTATTCTTTGACTCGCTCTGATGCCTTCGTTCAGAAGACCAGAGAGCGATATTGGGCAGCCTATTCTGCCGGTCCGGGTGAGGGCGCTTTCAGAGCATTCAATGATTATTGACCAAAGGCCCCAGTTGCAAACCCAGAGCTTCCAGAAAGAGGAATCACCACCTGTCCCTGAATGACTGTTGTCTCTAGTCTCTGGCCTGAAAGGCAGGAGAAATATCTAAGGCCAGACATGGTCTCTCTCTTTCTAAAAGAAGAATGGAAGCCTCTTGCTGACCAACTCTCTGATAGAGCCAAAGCCAGAGTCGTTTCTTAGACCTAACAATGCCAACTCTTTGGGAGACGGGACTAGTGGTTCCATTCTGAACATCATTGATTTGCTTGAGTGAGACGGATGGGTAGAGGGCATGACTCACAGAGGGGCAGAGGCAGAGAAATTTCGTGTGAGCTCCTCAGAAAGCATGCACCAGGACAAGGACACTCCATTGCCCTACCCATGAGATCATGACCTCAGCTCCAACCAAGAGTCAGACACATAGCCCACTGAGTCCACCAGGTGCTCCTACGATATTCCCCTTTTCTGGAATGAGAGGAACCCAACGGATCATTCTGTGTCTGTGTCAAAGAGCAATAGGCTCGCTTGAAAGAAGAGATAGCCACAGGCTTCTCAAGATTATTGTTATATTGCACTGTGGGTCCCTTCAAAATTGGGTTTCAGAACACCTGGGGCATCTGCATACTTCAGGTTTCTGAGGAGGCTCGGCAGGAAATGGTTGGGTGTAGTCCAAGAGAGCAGTTTGGATGGGAGTTGGCCTCTTCTTGGGCCAAGGGGAAACATACTTAGTTCTTTTCTTCCCCGGTTGATTTTTTTTTTCAGCTTGTTTCTGTGCCTGTGTGGATCCCCTTTAAAAGGCACTACCATAAACTTCCATATTTCCCACTGTTTTGGCTCACATTCAGGGGACAAGGAGCTCTCACTAACACAGAATTGTCCCAGGTTTTTTGGAATTCTCGCTTCTTTTCTGTGTTCAGCCACCATAAGTGGTGTCTGATATCCCACCTCAAATCAATGGCCCTCCATCTTCGTGCAGGCGCTGCATAAGGTCCTGTGGGTAGTGCACCGACGATTAGGTGTACAATTACCAAAAACATTCCCTCTCTCCCTGCATATCACACATACAGAGGCACACCCCACGGCCACCACAAAATCCATGGGCACAGACGCATTCCATCACATGCCAACAGCACATACTAAACACACACCATGCACAACCCATACCCTGCCGACCCCTCACCAATAGATCACACCTAAAGCACACATACAACATACACCCATACGCTACAAGGAGACCACACCCTTTCTAGGCATATACCATACACACATCACTTACAGAGGGCACACACATATACACTGGACTTACACGTCACCCAGAAAACACATAGAACACAGCTCTGACAGCACATGTACACCAGACACACATGAACGCATGTGTTCACGCTGTCACCAAACGCACTGACCAGACGCAGCATACACCATTGGGTGTCATATGTGCCACACCCAGGACTCTCGCAGGACACACGTAGCACACGCCTATCACGGAATCATAGAAAACACTCCCCACGTTTACCACAAACACACACTCACAATGCGTGGAACACACACAATGCACAGCACACACCTACTTTACACACAGCCGTCCAAGACCATTCACAGGAGACACACATGGTACATGAACATTCCATTGACCTCAAGTCCAACACAGTCACGCCCAGAGCACCCTATACAAGCTACCCATGTAGATCACCTGCATGGAACATCGATAATACACACATGCACAGAGAAAGCACACAGAGCCCAAAGCAGCTGAAACTCACGCTCACCACAGACAACACCCTAGTACCTCATGGATGACACATTCCCCTCATCTAGACCTCTCAGATACATCCCACACACCCGTCACACACAACATGTATGGCACGTGCACACATCAACAAACACACACCTAAAGCCTACAGGTGTGCATTCCACAAATACAAAATACACAGCACACTTGCCACACACACACAGGTATATATCACCCATGCACCACACCACACCACAGGCACAACTACCAAGAACCCCCCAAAAGGGACTACAAGGCCAAACACACATACCACTCAGAAACTCCAGAAATGGAACACACGATACTCAGAAGGCTCAGAGTCACACCACACCCAGAGCACCAACACACCCAGAGACAGGTACCACCCATATACCACACTCACACATGACTGTGAACACCCATGCATACCAAACAGAGTAGGATGATGAAGCTTCCTTATACTGGGGCATGCTGTGTGGTGAGCCCACCCAAAGATTCTCTCCCTCTGCCACTCCCTCGAGTCATGCCCTCTCCCCATCAGTCTCTCTCAAACAAATCAACGATGTTCAGAAGGGAACCACTAGCCCAGTCTCTCAATGAGTTGGCATTGTAGGTCTAAGAAACCACTCTGGGTATGGGCAAAGGGAAATCTCCATGGGCTCTATTAGAGAGCTGGTAAGCAAGAGGCTTCCATTCTTCTTTTAGAAAGAGAGAGACCATGTCTGGCCTTAGATATTTCTCCTGACCTTCAGCCCATGTACTAGAGACAGCAGTCATTCAGGGAAAGCTGTCGATTCCTCTATCTGGAAGCTCCTGGGTTTGCAATTGGACCTTTAGTCAATATCCACTGAATGCTCTGAAAGAGCCCTCACCAGGACCAGCCGAATCGTCTGCCTGCCCTCGCCCTCTAGTCTTCAGAACGAAGGCATCAGAGAAAGACAGAGTAGATCCAGCTGACCAGCCATAACACTACTTACTCCATGCAGCCAAGCAGCATGCAGTCTCAAGAAGGGGCAGCAAATTCATTGGCGATATCCAACACTGACTCTTCTAACCGGGTACAGGACCACACAAGAAACTTGCCACCATCCACTGAGTGCTGGGTGTGAGTGACAGCTCCATAGGCCACCAATATGAACCAAGGGAAGGTTGGAAATTCAGCAAGCTTAGGAGAATCTCCATAGGAGGGTCAATGTCGTCCATTCCGTTGGGAATGAAAGAAATCAGACACTTGTTTAACGTTGTTTCTTTTGGCTACAGCATTGTGATCAGGTGTCTCTGAAACCTCTGGCCCAGCCTCTGCTGCCATATTCCAGTCCCCTATACCTGCCAATGTCCAGGTAGTTCTGAGACAAAATTGCAAACAGATCCCGGGGCCCAACTAATTGCACAGGCCCAGGGGCACAGGCAGACTGCCTGGCTAACTGAGACATAGATTTCGAAGGACCTCAAGCCTGAAGCTAGTAAGGAAAGAGAACCCAATGGATGGAAGGGGATACAGAGGGCCAGATTTTTTCAGCAGAGATGAGAATGTGATGTAGTCAAAAAGGAAGGGACTCGCGAGCACACTTTCCCAGCGAGCTCAATATTTGAGGAGTAAGAAACAGCTGCTGGCTTGGACAAAGGGAACCTCCATTGGCTACACCTGGAAGCCGGGTCAGCAAGCGGCCTGGAATCTTCCTGCCCAAAGAGAATGGAAGCTTATGGCCCTGGCTCCTTTTCCTGTCCTTCCCATACCTGAATGCATGTAAGAGTGGCTCAGGGAGAGCAGGGTTGCTTTGTGGGGCGACCCTCAATTGTTTGGAGCTAGGACTTGGTGCACTCTTCCAGGCAAGGGCTGTTTTAGATCATGCCCTTCCATGCAGCATTCTGTGCATGTGTCAACAATCCTTTCTCCCAAATGAAAGCATGTCAATCAGCCTGAGGGAAGGAAACAACCTCGGTATGCATAAGCAGGCTGACAAAAACCAACCAGAAATTAAGCAGGAATGTGTGTGTACATGTGTGTGTGTGTGTGTGCTTTGTTGTGGGTGTGTGAAAGCCTCGTTGCTCTTTATATGATTAGGTTTCGGTGCTGCTGTGTGTGTGTGTGTGTGTGTGTGTGTGTGTGTGTGTGTGTTACTGTGTGTGTGACTGTGTGGGTGGTCGTTGTTGTTTCAGAGTGATATGAGTCTGATAGGTGTTCTGACTTGAGGTGTGTTTACCTGGGTCTGTTGAATAGGTGGGGGCATCTCTGGGCTAGAGATGTGTTGAGTACATGCTGTTCATGGGTCACATGGATGTGGTGTGTATCTTGTGTGTTGCACATGGCATTGGTGTGTGATGAAGGTCTGTTTCCAATGGTGGCTATTGAGTGTTTCTCTAGTGCACATGGGTGGGGAGTAGGGGGTGTGTATGTATGATATCCATGCAGTGTGTTAGTAGGGTTTGTGTTGTGCATGGGTTGTTTGTATATTCGTTTCTGGTGTGTGTGTGAGGTGTAGTTTTGGGTGGATTCTGTGTGCTGAGTTTGGTGTACCTATGCTGTATGCATGGTGTGTTTGGCGGGGTGCTATTGAATATGGTCTCTTTGGGGTATGCTTGTGGGAGTTGGGTGGTGTGCAATGGAATCGTGGTTTGTGTGTGGTGTTTGTGCTGTGTATGCATGGTGTGCTTCTGGGTGGGATAAGCGTTGTGCGTTTCTGGCATACATGAATGGGGTGTGTGTTTTTACGGAACCAGTGCATATGTAGTATATGCATGTGATTTATGCTGTCTGTGCAGTGTACATTGTATTGTTGAAAGTATGGCTGTGTGTGTTGGTTTGGGAATGGTTTCAGTGTGCACGTTTGTAGATGTCTGGTGTGTCTGAGAGTAATATGATGATCTCCTGTGTTCCATGTGTGGTGCTGTGAACTGTGGATTAGGGGTAGGGTTATGGCATGTAGGCAGTGTATATAGGGAGTGTGGGTGTTGTATGTGTAGGGAATTCTTTGTTGCCTTATGGGTGGGTGTGAGGGGAATAGGTGACGAGATTGTCCATAGGGGAGTGTAGTGTGTCTGTGGTGGGGTGGTGCGTTTGTGTTTATATGGGTGGTTTGTATTGGAGATCTGTGTTATGTTTGGAATAGGGATAGTGGGTATGGAGCACAGGGTGGTGTGTGTGGTCACGATGATGTGGGTAGGTGTGTGTGGTCTATTTGTTGTCTGGGTCATGCCTCTGTGTTTTGAGATGCACATGTGCAAATTGTGTCAATGATGAGTGGTATGAATCGGTTGGGTGTGTGTTCTACAAGTGGGTTCAGTGTGGGTGTGTGGTGTTTCTGCTGGGAGTAGTTTGGACAGTATGGGGTGTGTGTTTCTGCTGTAGGGATGGCGTGTGTTGGAGGTGTGATGTGTCTCTGAGGGAGGTGTTGCCTACATCAGCTGTCCTTCTGGTGTGTGTGTGTGCGTGAGTGTGTGCGCTATGAGTACTCTGTGTGGTGATCATGGGTTTTCACAGTCATGTGTGAATGTGGTGTATGGGTGGTACCTGTCTCTGGGTGACTTACCTGTGTTAGTGCTGTAGGTGCGGTGTGACTCTGAATCTTCTGTGTATTGTGTGTTCTGTTTCTGGAATGTCTGGATGGTATGCATGTTGTTTGGCCTTGTAGTCCCGTTTTGGGGGTTCTGGGTGTGTCGTGACTGTGGTGTGGTTTTGTGCGTAGGTGATGCCTGCCTGCGTGAGTTTGGTAAGTGTGCTGTGTATTTCGGATTTGTGGAGTGTACATCTGTAGGCTTGTGTGTGTGTTTTTAGATTTGTGCATGTGTCATACATATTTGTGTAATGGGTGCATGGTATATATCTAAGAGCTGTAGGTGAGGGGAACATGTCGTCCATGAGTTAGTAGGGTGCTTTCTGTGGTGGGTGTGAGTTTCGGAAGGCTTTGGGGTCTGTGTGCTTTCTCTGTGTTTGTGTGTATTATCGATGTTCCATGCAGGGGATCTCTATGGGAAGCTTGTATAGGGTGCTTTGGGTGTGCCTGTGTTGGACTTGGGGTCAATGGAATATGTGTGTATGGTTGTATGTCTCCTGTGGATGGTTTTGAATGGGTGTTTGTAGAGGAGTTGTGTGGCGTGCATTGTGTGTGTTCCACGCATTGTGAGTGCGTTTGTGCATGTGTTTGTGGTGAACATGGGAGTGTTTTCTATGATTCCATGATAGGCGTGTGCTACATGTGTTCTGCAAGAGTCCTGGGTGTGGCACATATGACACCCAATGGTGTATGTTGGGTCTGGCCACTCCATTTGGTGGCGGGGTGGTCATTTGCATTTCTGTGTGTGACGTGTAGATGTGCTGTGCATGCTGTGTATTCTGTGTGTTTTCTGGATGATGTGTAAATCCAATGTATATGTGTTTGCCCTGTGTAGGAGTTGTGTGCATATGGTGTATGCCACAAAGATTGTGCTCCCGTTGTAGCTTATTGTTGTAGGTTGTCATGCCCTCTTCCCATCTGTCTCTCTCAGACAAATCAATGATATTCAGAATGGAATCACTAGCCCAGTCTCCCAACAATTTGGCTTTGTCCGGTCTAAGAAACCACTCTGGGTTTGGGCGCAGGGAATTCTCCACAGGCTCTACCAAGAGTTGGTCATTAAGAGGCTTCTATTCCTCTTTTAGAAAGAGAGAGACCTTGTCTCTCTTCATATATTTCTCCTGCCCTTCAGGCCAGGGACTAGAAACAGCAGTCATTCAGGGAAAAGTGTTGATTCCTCTCTCTGGAAGCTCTTGGGTTTGCGGGCCTTCAGTCAATATTCACTGAATGCTCCAAAAGAGCCCTCACCAGGACCGGCAGAATAGCCTGCCTGCCCTCACCCTCTGGGCTTCAGAACAGAGGTATCAGAGTGAGTAAAAGAGTAGATCCAGCTGACCAGCCATAACACTACATACTCCACGCAGCCAAGCATCATGAAGTCTCCAGAAGGGGCAGCAGATTCCTTGGTGATATCTGACACTGACTCTTCTCACTGGGCACAGGAACTCAAGAGAAAATTGCCATCCGACCACTGAGTGCTGGCTGTGTGAGTGACAGCTCCATAGGCCACCAATGTGTACCAAGGGAAGGTTGGAAATTCAGCAAGCTTATTAGAATGTCCCTAGGAGGGCCGATGTCATCCATTCCCTTGAAAATGAAACAAATCCGACACTTGTTTTAACTTTGTTTCTCTTGGCTACAGCAACGTACCATGTGTCTCTGAATACCTCTGACCCAGCCTCTGCTGCCATATTCCAGTCCCCTATCCCTGGCAACGTCCTGGTAGTTCTGAGACAAAATTTCAAACAGACCCCAGGGCCCAACTAATTGCGCAGGCCCAGGAGCTCAGCCTGACTCCCAGGCTAACTGAGACATAGATTTTGAAGAGCCTCAAGCCTGATGCTAGTATGGAAAGAGAAGTCAATGGATGGAAGGGGATACAGGAGGCCAGAATTTTTCAGCAGAGAGGAGAATGTGATGTAGTCGAAAAGGAAGAGACTAGCAAGCACATTTTCCCAGCAAGCTCAATATTTGAGGAGTAAGAAACAGCTGCGGGATTGGACAAAGGGAACCTCCATTGGCTACACCTGGAAGCCGGGTCAGCAAGCGGCCTGGAATCTTCTTGCCCAAAGAGAATGGAAGCTTCTGGCCCTGGCTCCTTTTCCTGTCCTTCCCATACCTGAATACATGTAAGAGTGGCTCAGGGAGAGCAGGGGCGCTTTGTGGGGCGACCCTCAATTGTTTGTAGCTGGGACTCAGTGCACTCTACCAGGCAAGGGCTCTTTCAGAGCATGCCCTGCCATGCAACATTCTGTGCATGTGTGAACAGTCCTTTCTTCATAATGAAAGCATGTCAATCAGCCTGAGGGAAGGAGACAACCTGGGTATGCATAAGCAGGCTGACAACAACCACCCAGGAATTAAGCAGAAATGTGTGTTTC